>JAKTRH010000078.1:0-66721 GCA_030579575.1 Sporopachydermia lactativora
CGAGCGCAATCATGACCTTTCCTCAGGATTGTTCTCAATATCTTCGGATATGGTTCTTAAAGGTCATGCATGTTTATGCAGCCTCATGCAGAGTTTAACAGTTGAGGTTAAACTCCTCACAATCGTGTTTTCAGTAATCACATTAAATACCAGTCAGCATAATTGATATGGTTCAAGTTATTCATCACTCCTACGATATGATATAAATGAATAAAAAAACCGGTTATTGAATATTTCTAGGAAATCAGAGTAGAATATTTGTAGACCAGAGGTTCGATTTCTATGAATAGACTAGAGTACTGCGCTGATTGGCTTTGCCGAACCTGGTCGTCCACCATCTGGGAATTGGAGATTTGTAGGCACTTAACTCAAGTCGATGACACTAGATGGAATGGATGCCAGAACAGGATAAGAAACTATTATTTTGAGCAGTTACACGCCAACATAACCCTTGGCCGAAAATTCTAAATACCTCCTTAAACACATTCTACATCTCTTACGTCCCAGACTTCCCTCTATTTACTCAAATCATGTATTCATATATTTACAGGTGTTCAACGCAATTCAGCAGTGATCTGCTCACGCGCGTAAAGGAGCCTTGACAATCGAGGGAATAGTTCTAGCACCTGCAAGGAACTCAAGTGCAGCAGCCTTCGCGGGGACAGACAGTGATTTGTTAGAGAAGACACCAGTAGCTCCTATATCAGTCGGGGCTTTGATGTAAGCAGTTTCCGCTGGAGCAGGCAGACCGGCTAATAATGTAGACACCGTCGGGTACTCTCCGGCAACTGTTTCGTTCCAGATTTGAATTCTGGCTTTCGGGTCCAAAACTTCGGATGCAGCATCCAACTTCTTAGTGAATGACGCATTTGAAACATCACCTACAACTTCTTTAAACTGCGGGTTGGCCTCCGCTTTCCGAACAACCGTATGCAGCGCACGCACAACACGGCTTCCATGTGACGTCGCAGTTTCTGCAGAATTAGCCACCAAATAGTCAGAGTCCACTTTAGTAGGTGAATACGTGCTTTCCGTCAAAGTATCCATAGGTGACCAAATTGCAGTAGATTTGACAGTTCTAGTATTCAATCGACCTCTCGCAGAACCGTTTCCAAATCGCGTAGCAGACTTGCCACCCGGGCCTCTCCTGTTGGCAGGTCTGGAGAATCTAGGCGTGTATTTCTTTACAGGTCTTTGAGAGTTGAAAGAGTCTCGTACTGGTTCCTGTGATCTTCTTTCCGAGAAAGATTTCGCAGATTCAGCTGAGGCTGCAAACCGCGACGTCGCAGGCGATCTAGGTGTCTCCTCTGTCGAATCCTCCGGCTGAGAACGTTGCCGAAATCGCATATCCCGGTTAGGTTGATATTCTCTCACTGGCTTGCGTTTCTTCAATTCTGCAGATCCGCTAGACCACTCATTCCTCCTATTGTAATTCCGCGCGTTGTTCCCGGGAGTTTTCACAGCCTCAGACGCAGCTTTTTCTGGGTTTTCCTGGATCTTTCTGATATTTTGAATCAACGCCTGCAGACCCAAAAGCGTCTTCTCTTGTCCACCGGCCGGGCTCGAGTACATTCGAGTCCCAGCGGCTCTTCCCATAGTTTTCATGAACATCGTGCCTTGAGCTACAGTTCCCGGAAACGCCAACCAAGCTGTACACTTCAGCTACAGTTCTGCACTTCAGAAACGTTCCCTGGTCTAGTATTTACGCTCAGATCGCGCATCTTCGTGCTATCTTCTTCTATCTTGTCTTACTATTATTCACTTTTCCCGGTCCAGTTGGACGCACGGCATTTCAAATTTCAAAGGTTACCCGGATGGGTGAAATGTATTTGTGATTACATAAGCGTAAAATAGACCCAGCACGTACTGAGTCGTGAAGTTGAGGAGAGAAGAGGGAGAGATGAGAGATGGAAGAAGCGAAGAAGCGATGGCTAATAGAGGAGAGAAATGGAGTAATGGAGTAATTTACGTAGTATTATGAATGGTGATCGAGCTGGAGCTGGAGCTGGCGATAACCACACAACGGGTTGGGAATGCAGGGTGTTTCGTTGCTGGAATACCCCCGCAGATTGGCGGCTGTGTACCACGTAATAGCATGCAGTATATAAGAATAAGGATATGTAGCTATTGAGATACCCGTTCCGCAGTTCGAGGAGTCAGACAGCTGAGATCCAGCGCACTCAAGGACCAGATCAAACATATTTTCATTTACGTATATTTACTGTAACCTATATTATACCACTCGTAGTAGTAGTAGATTTATTCAGTACCTCCTTTCCTCCCCTCCCATCCTCCCATCCATTCCTCTCCCTTCTTCTCCCTTCCTCTCTCCTTTCCCCCTTCCGCTATACACCGAGCAACCGAAACTCCAGCCAATAGCTCTACAGTAAAATACGAAAAACTTCTCTCAAGAACCCCCGATGGCACCACTGATGTCATCTCACCTCCTGCCACCACACAACTTTCCAGAAAACTTCCGAAACCCCTGCGCCCACTCAACCCGCATCCGAGGCTGCTCCTTCCTAATCAGGCAAAGACACACTGTGGCACACCCTGTAACGATGTGGCGCTTGTGAGTGGCCCGCACACGTGATGCTCGGATCACAGCCTGTAGAGAACAAGAGGGGTGGGCCATCAGTGCTGAGAAGCGAGAATTCGATAGTCAGAGACTGCCGTTGTTACCGTTGATACTGTTGATACTGTTGAAACTGTTGAATTGCCTTACAAACTGCTAGCAAGCAGCCTATACCCGAGGAGTATCTGTTGATATATGCGAAGTAAGCGAGAAAGCACACTGGAGCTTCACTTCAGCGATGGATCGTCAAGGTAAGCTGGTATTTGATTATATATTTTCATATATTGTATAGAAGAAATCAGTTTGAGCCCCTATGGCGTTGCTTACAGCGTTGTCTACAGCGTTATTTATAGCATTCATTGCCCACGGCCATTATAACTATACGTAGAATCCTGTAGTATAACGAATGAGAATGCTAACTCGGCTCAGATATCAAACTATCCCTATGGAAATTAAAGCTTTTAGACGCATTCCGTTCTTTGGACGATGCGGGGAAAATCAAAGCCCTGCTGAAGTCTGACGAAGCGAAAGCGTATAAGAAAAGCTCCATACTGAATTTAGCATGCAAAGTCGCCTCTCTACAGCTTATTGCTTCTCTCGTTGAAGACCAAGAACTGAATTTTGATATAAATGCCCAAGACGAAGACGGGAATACCCCTCTTCACATTGCTTCTATGGCTGGCCGCGATGATGTCACGGCATATCTGTTGAGTAAACCAGAGATTAACGATACAATTCATAATAGAGACTTGAAAACGCCGTTAGACGTTTCAAAGACCCCCGAAACTGCTCAAATCCTTCAGTTTGCCAGAGACCAGTACGTCACACAGGTGGCGACGCTGCTGAAAACGTACTTTGCTAGTAAAAACTACGCAGGTTTAGAGGAACTCCTCTCAAAACCGAGAACTGCTGCTTTGATAGACATAAACGGGCCAAACCCTGACACTGGGTACACTGTGCTGCAGGACGCCATACGACAGCAGGATGCCGAGATGGTGAAGTTCATCCTGGCTCACGGCGGGGATCCTTTTTTGAGGGATCGCAAGGGCCGTTTGCCTATTGAGCTGGCTAAGGGGAACGACACTATTCGAAAGATTCTCAAGCAGAGCGCCAAAGAACAGATGGTGATCATCAATACGCTGCCCAGCGAAGCTCGGCATCTGGACGATGTGTCTCCGCAAGCTTCTCGGTCTTCTTCGGGTTCTGTAGCGACTTCTAGTAGTAAAATCCCGGCAAATATAATCTCATCGCTGTCTGGGAACCACAAGATCCGTGCTAGTAATATCAGAGACGTAACAGAGAACAGCGCAGTGTCTCCGCTGGGCCCGCCGCCGAGTATGAAAGGATATTTGTATAAATGGACGAATTTCACGTCTGGGTACAAATTACGTTGGTTTGTATTAGAAAACAACGTGTTATCGTACTATAAATCGCCCGAGGACACTGCAATGTCATGCCGTGGCAGTTTGAATATGAAATACGCCCGGCTGCATTTGGATTCCTCTGAGCAGTTGAAATTTGAGATCATCGGCCGCAACGTTAGCGGTTCTGGCGCTACAGGGACTATTAAGTACCATTTGAAATCCAATCACCCCGTAGAGACCAATCGATGGGTTTGGGCTTTGCAGTCTGCTATTCGCAACGCAAAGGACGAATCCCAGAGAACGAAAAGCAGGCAGAAACCCTCTAACGCGCATCATCCCGACAGCCCCGGCCACGAGTCTACCGGGGATCACGCTGTTCCGCGGAGTGCTGCCGTCCCGCCAGGGTCAGCCAGCCTTACAGCGTCTTTGTCACATGCCAGGGGTCCCTCGGACAGCCGGTCGATCCAGGAGGAGTTGCAAAGCGTTACTGCCGAGATGAAAGGGCTGACGATTCCGACGAGTCCCTCTGTGGCGTCGTTCCGGTCCTCTTTGGGCATGCGCGACGATCAGAGCGGAGTTGAGTCGTTGGGGGATGACGTTTCCGTAGTAAAGAAGAAGAAAAAAGACCCGAAAGCGCAGGAAGGGGAGATTGCAACCGCTGAGGAGTTTGCTAACGATGACTACGAGGAAGACGAGGACGAGGATGAGGCAATTGCCTACGATATAGACGCAGCTATGAAAGCTGAACCGTATAGCCAGGAGCTGCTCGTAGAATTCCAGACTTTAGCAGCGCAACTGAAAGAGTATACTACCCTGACAATGAACCTGCGCAAGGATATAGTAGAGAGGGGCACGCCGCTTGATGTGGACCAGTCTGTAATGCTGGCGGACATTTATTTGAAAGGGCTGCACTCATTCGTAGAGCGTAACAAGAAGATCTCGTCGATGATCTCAGTGCGGGAGAAATATTTCCGTACTATTATTGAACGGCAGCAGGAAACTTCTCGACTTTGGGAGGAGAACATTCGTAAGCTGGAATTAGAGCAAATGGAGCTACAGAAGAAGTTAGAGGAGTACGAATCGAATAAGAAGAACATCCGCAAAGCTCTGCTCAACACAGGCGGTGGTACAGAACAATTGCTCAAGTATGTGGCCCCTGAGAGTGAGGAAGATGAAGAGGAAGATGAGTTTTTCGATGCCGACGACTATGAAGACGCCGATGAAGGAGTGCCCGCCGTTGTGGTGGCCAGCGAAGCCTCGCCTGAGGCTGAGCGTTTAGAAGTGATTGGCGAGGCCCCCGAGGAAACGGAAGAAGAGGAAACGGCAAAGCCCAAGCAGGAAGTTCAACCAATTGCGACTCCCAGTGCATCGGAGGAGGCGAAAAAAGAGGGGGAAACCAAAGTAGCAGAGGAAAGCGTTGCGCCTGAAGCTGGGGAGAAAATGACTGCCCCGTCTGCAGAAAGCAATTTGCTGCCCTCGGAATCTATCATGGAATCTCATTTGACGGAAGCGCAGAGGAAGAAATTAGAGAGAATCCTGGAAGATAAATCGTTTGCCGGGTACGAAGATCCTCCTCGCACGTCTTTGAGCCGATCTGAGGACGACAGACCATCGATTTCGCTTTGGGGAATTCTGAAATCTCTTATTGGGAAGGATATGACTCGTATGACTCTGCCTGTATCGTTTAATGAATGCACCAGTTTGCTGCAGAGGGTAGCAGAAGACATGGAGTACTCTGACTTGGCCGATAATGCAGCGGAATTCGAGGATTCCACGCTGCGAATGGTGTATGTTGCGGCATTTGCTGCCTCAGAGTATGCTAGCACTATTGATCGAATAGCTAAGCCGTTCAATCCGCTACTGGGGGAGACTTTTGAGTACTGTAGGCCTGATAAGAAGTACAGATTTATCGTTGAGCAGGTATCGCATCATCCGCCTATCTCTGCTGCGCTGGCGGAGTCTCCGAAATGGGATTACTACGGTGAAAGTGCAGTGAAATCCAAGTTTAATGGCCGGAGTTTTGACATTAAACCCCTGGGAACGTGGTATCTGACTTTGCGTCCTACGAACGACGAATCAGGGATCACTGAGGAGACGTACACGTGGAGGAAACTCACTAGCAGTGTAGTAGGAATCATCACAGGACATCCAGTGCTGGATAACTACGGCACAATGGAAATTATAAATCACGCTACGGGGGATAAATGCTCGCTCAAGTTCAAGCAGAGAGGCTGGAGAACGAGCTATGCTTACGAAGTGCGGGGCAGCGTTATCAGTGGAAAAGATCAGAAAACTAAGTGGGTAATTGGCGGGAGATGGAACGACAAGCTATTTGCTAAACGGGTTGTACCGGAAAACTATCACGAAGTAGTTGAGAAACGACGTGAGAGTATTTTGGACTCCTCGCTGTTGTCTGATCCGGGGATCAAAGAGGACGATAGCCACGTTGCGCACAGAGGATGGATTTTAAGTGATCCGGAGATTCTACAGGGTAAGAAGAAGTTTTTGATATGGAAGGCTAACCCGCGGCCTAAGCGGCCATTCAATTTAACGCCTTTCGCTATAAGTCTCAACGCGCCCTACCCTAAACTGCTGGAATGGGTTGCCCCGACGGATACGCGACTGCGTCCTGATCAGAGAGCTATGGAGGATGGAAAGTACGATTTAGCAGCTGAGGAGAAGAACAGAGTGGAAGAGAAGCAGAGAGCAGCGCGCAGGGCACTGGAAGCTGACGGCAAACAGTATAAACCTAAGTTTTTCCAAAAAGCTATTCATCCAGTTACGAAAGAGGAGTACTGGCAATTTATTGACGATAAGTACTGGAAGATGCGCAAGGAGCACAAGCTGAAAGAGACTGGTGATATTTTTTGATAATGATCATGATGGGTTTTCACGCTATTTCGTTTGTTTGAGTATGAATATGAAGTGAAAATTTTATGTTATATAAAGCTTACGTCCTTTCCCCTTTGTAGATAATAGGTAATATCGTATTTCTCGAGTAAAAAACTGTTATTTCAAAGAGCTTTAATTTAATTACTGAAACTCCGACCAGTAAATGGCTGCTGTTTGCAACATGCAGTCTCCTTACGTCGGGATTGTCGGCGGGCTTTAAATATTCGTAAAGAGAAATGCGTAGTTTAGAACTTCCAGATTAGGATGAAAACAAGCTCGACCGTTGACAAATTTTGCTGCTAACCTTAATCTACTGGAGGGTCTGGACGCCATGCCATTGCAAAACGTGCATTACGTATAAAAGTGTATTTTTATTTTCACTTTCGGGTCGGGTCAGCTCGGGTCGCTGACGATGGGCAGATCTGTTGCAGCTCCTGGGACTGCGACGACAGGGGTGATGTAAACTAAGGGATATGAAGGTGGGAGGATACCAATTAGAACTTTCAGGAGAGTGCAGAAAGAGAAAACCCTGAATCTGGAAGAATAGAAAACTGTAAATTTGATAGACGGTTGTACGGGACTGAGTAAGTGAGCTGCACACAGTGAAACATCACCATCTATAAGTTGATGGCTAGTTTGCTCTTACAGATATGCTCGGAGGTTTGTATTTGATATATAATCTGGGCACGACATGTTTTGGGAAGTGTGCTTGAGTGATTTGGACTTTGTTTGCCGCGTTTTTCCGACAGAGGATGATTTGACTGTCCTTGTCGACCTGACTCACGAGGTGCTTAACAAGAAAGAGTGAGATGATCAATTTAGTAGGTATTCTGCCCTCATCATTCTAACTTCATTGCCCATATGACACTGCACTGAATCCACCAAATCTTGAGAAATTGAACACGCAGCATTCAACTATCTCACCAGGGTCATCTCAAGGCTCATAGTGCAAGCTTACCCGCTCCTGAAAAGCTTACGAATCCTTGGCTGCCTCCTTAGCTCTCAATTGGTGTCAAGTACACGCGATAACCCCACAGTATATACTATGTATGATGCTAAATACGATCCATATTATGATTGCCTGACTGCCTGATAACGTCGTTTTTTGCCTGATGCTCATGTCTGCTGGACCCTTCTAAATAAGGTTGATAATCTGGCAGTATGTACATAGAACAAACCTTATGTCCCAAATAGGCACACTGGAAGATGACAGGGCTGATAAGAGTTGTCAACATATTACCAAGATCGTTCATATAGTGCTGCCAGCAAGACAATAGGGTGTTGAACGTTGACCGTCGATATGTGAACGGTCTAGTTATTTATTTGGAGAAAATTAACCTGAAAACAAGCAGCGTAGCACGTCGAAATACAGAACCGTCGATGAGTCTCTGCTGCGCAATGCGGCACCGTTGTGCTGCCAAGATTTAGAGTTAGTGCCAAAAAGAAGGTTTGCTGTAACTTCGAAGGACAAGAAATTTTTCGATAACCTTGATAAGTAGTCGCTTCCGGTGGTTCTTCCTAGGCCATCGGGAAGGTGTGGCCGTCGTGTGCTACATCGCGGGATTGAACGGCTTGAACCTGATGATTTCGCATACGGCACATCCCGAATTGACTGCTTCCGTACCTGGATGACAGAAATGAAGACTCTGAATTAATCGGAAAACGCAGGGGTTGATTCTGGAAGGTTAGGAGCTTCTTGGAGGGACGACCAAAGTCCGATAATTACGCTTACTGGAAGGTTACTAAACAGGGGAACTCGTAATTGAGCAAACATCTGAGCGGAGTCTATAGAATGATGTTGATACAATGTATTATTTCTATGAAACATCACAGTGAACCAGCTAGTACTTGAGCTGTGTTGAACATCGTAGTAGATCTGTCTGTTTCAGCTGTTCCATCATTCTGGGTAACTTCTGGACGAAGGGAGTCTCTCCCACCACTATCGCTGAAAAACTTGAAGTTTATGCAATAATTTGAGTCTGTGAGTCCGCTTGGCATAGCCTCTAGTTGCGGGAGCATCAGACACAGCCCGTCACTGGCTGTTTACTGGCCTGTTCACTATCGTACGTTTCGGGCGGAAAATCGTTAATCTCCCACAATAATAGGCGAAACGGGATGAGACTCGGGCTTTCGGAGATGAGATACGAAGTTCAATATACCCTATGCTACGGATTTAAATGTTATTCTTTGGGCAAAAAGGCTCAACGTTGCTGTATACATTAACTTCAAAGTTGTATTCCAGAATTGAGGAATTGGGGTAAGATGAAGCATCATACAGGGACACCGTTAGATGAGAAGGGATTCAGGGTCTTTCGGTACTGTTGAGTACAGCGTACAGAGTTTGATAACCAACCAGCCGAGTTTCCTTATAGTTCCAAACTCTATGCAGACGTTATCGGGAGGGTCTTGTGTACGCAAGGCCGATGACGCTGTTAAATAGAGTCATATTCTGAGCTTCAATACATCACGCAACACGCTGCAGGGTTGTAAGACGGTTGAAATACGGTTGTAAGACCTGCTGAAGGATCAATACGTGTTCAGCGTTTTCTTCTCCTGTAATCACACACGGAACGCCACCGCTCACGAAAGACCTGCTTCCCAGCTACAGAGGGTCTGGAAAACAAGTTCCGCACAATCAGAGTTAGAGTTAGCGATGCATATCGTACTAGCTCTGCAACACCCGAAGCTTATCTCTTCAACGTTGCGTCCAGATTCCCATTGCAGAACGAATTCTGCGGCTTCAATTCACTCAAATCTCTGATCCATATAAAAGGCTTCCCCTGTCCTCACGTACCCTTCCAACAGCCTACTGTACTCGGGCACCAGCGTTGCATAAACTGACCCCTGATAACGGCGGCAGGACTACCATATCATCAGCAAAAATGGGTGTCAATATTCACGCCCTCCACAGGCGAGAAGACGTTTTCGAAGACCAGCCATACGACTCTGGTGTGACGGCTTTCGTTATTCTATGTACATGTCTGGTACTTACTATGGTACCGGGCCTGGGTTTCCTCTACTCAGGCCTGGCTAGAAGAAAGTCCGCTCTGTCTATGATTTGGGCTTGTTTGATGGGTGCTGTAGTGTCTATTTTCACGTGGTATTTCTGGGCTTACTCGCTCTCTTTCTCTGATACTGCTACTAATGGATTTATTGGCAATTTGGACTACTTTGGCCTCAAAGATATGGACAGAGACGGCCCAGAAACCGAACTGCCCACCCTGCTGTTTGCAGCTTACCAGGGAATGTTTCTCTGTGTTACTATCGCCATTATTATGGGTGCTGTAGCTGAGAGAGGAAGATTGTTCCCAGCAATGATCTTCTGCGCTCTGTTTGCTACTATCGTTTACGCTCCTTTGGCTTGCTGGGTGTGGAACTCCAGCGGCTGGGCCTACAAATGGGAAGTTCTGGACTACGCTGGTGGCGGCCCGGTAGACATTGGGTCAGGTTTCGGTGCTCTGGCTTACTCTTTTGTCCTGGGAAGAAGAAAGGAACAATACCTGCTCAATTTCCGACCACATAACGTGTCTATGGTTACTCTGGGCACAGCTCTTCTGTGGTTTGGATGGCTGGGATTCAATGGTGGCACAGCTTTGGCACCTAATTTAAAGGCTGTCTATGCTATTTGGAATTCTAACCTGACTGCAGTATTTGGCGCTATGACTTGGTGTCTGCTTGATTACAGACTGGAAAGGAAATGGTCAACTGTGGCTGTGTGCTCAGGTATCATTTCTGGGTTAGTGGCTGCTACGCCAGCCTCTGGTTGCATCCCGTTGTGGGCATCTGTTATTCTGGGAGTTGTTGCTTCTGTAGTTTGTAACTTTTCTACCAAGATCAAGTATATGATCAAGATTGACGACTCTATGGATGTGTTGGCCGAACACGGCATTGCCGGCGTTGTCGGCTTAATTTTCAATGCTCTGTTTGGTGCTGACTACATTGTAGGATCCGATGGAGCCACAGCTCACGGAGGTGGATGGGTATCGCATAACTGGAAACAGCTGTATAAGCAGATTGCTTACATTGCAGCTGGAATAGGGTACACTTTTGTTGTATCTGTTATTCTGTGTTATGCCATTGATCGAATCCCTGGTTGCAAACTGCGGGCTAGCGAGGAAGCGGAGATCCGAGGTATGGACGAAGATCAAATTGGTGAATTTGCCTATGACTACGTTGAGGTGAGAAGAGATTTCTTCTCTGATATGTCGGGCATTGCTGCCCCGGCGCCGGCTGCTCCTGCCGCGCCTGCTCCTGTTGAGGACTCCACCTCGACGGAAAAAGAATCCTAAACTCGGTGTACTGTTTAGGAATTTAGATGTATGATAATTCCAATTCTATCCTTTAATCCATTCATATATTAATATAACGTTACTATCATAATAGACGTCTGGGGTTGGAGGTTTTAGTAGCAGAGTAGTCAACTGGGCCGTATATGTATAAACAGGATGTTGAACATCACAGTAGTACTTGGGTTCCGCGGAAGAATAGGATGAATTTAGCTTTTCCACACGTTTCCCTGGAATATCAATGTGATTTCAGTAGTTGCGAGATATCTATAGTCCGCCCGCGTCAGTTATGCTCTCCCGAAGTCATCTTTACTCTTTTAATGAAGAGTTACCTGCTCTGTTACCACGAAACAGAGGAATTCGTCTCTTTAGCAATGCATAAGGAACTAAATCTAACCAGTGAAGAACGCATTTTATTCTAGAGTATTCAGTTATTTCACTAGACACATCTGACCTATCCATATACTTTACACCAGCTCACTATTCACTATTAACCATTAACTTCTCACCCAGTCTTGTCTCTTGACTCTCCATTTGTTGATCAACACTTCTAACAGACTACTGGCTTCCCGCGCATCTTCCATCCCAAGCAAAGTCCACACCTTCCGCACGGCAACAGCAAGACTGGCATTCCAATGCTGAAGCATTTCATTCTTGCCACTCCATATCCTGTTGTTCACATAGTCTACCATACTCAGAGTCTGCATTTCAACTATAGGCTCTCCCTGGCCTGTCGCTGGCTTGCCGTCTACCGTCATAGGCTGTGTACCTCCAGGTTCTCGCTGTTCCTGTTCTATCTGCTCTTTCTGACTCAGCTTCTCGTTATTCTGTACAGGCTCTGCAGACACTAGAGCAAAAAACCACCCAATAAGCTGACTTTTATGCCTTATATGAGCCATCAACCCAGCCCGAGTTCTCCTTTTCCCGCCGCGAATTTCCTGGTTCCGCGATTTGGATTCCATTGGCCGGCTCGAAGGTTGAAATAAGGATCCTGGTGTTAGAACTACTGCTACATTCGGAGTTTCTGCCTCTGGTGTAGGAATAACTTGTTGATTCCTCATAGACAAGTCAGCTGTCAGAGGAGATTTAGAGAATTTCTTCAGCCGCGCGTCATCCAAGTAGCGAGCGGTGAACGAAGGGAACAGAGATTCTTCAGGAGAAATTCTACAAGCTGGCATATTTTCTGGCAATGCAGCGGCAGCGTTCCCCTTCTCAGCTCCAAAAGGAGGAGATCCAGGTGGCCTTTTCAGTATAGCAGCGGTTTCCTGTCTCTCCTTTGTTGTTTTGTTTATACTTATTTGATCTCTTTGGGTCTTTGCATCGATAACAGGATCTACTAACGAAATCATCCCCGTAGTGAGATCGAGCTTTGCATTGAATATCCTTCCTGCAGTCAGGAGACTCAACAGCAGCTGCTTGAACTCCTGAGTCTCTGATTCCATCCCAATGCTCCTACACAGAAACTCCAGCGAGACTTTCCTGTAAGGTCTGAGTAGGTTAATAAGTGCTTTAGACCGAATAATATGACTAAGATCTCCTATAAACTGGGTAATGAAAGGATCAGACGTTATTTCAGCATCGTATTCCTTCAGCAACTGATTGTATGTCTGTACTGCAGACTCTTGAAACACGTCTACCAGCTGAATATACAATGGAAGCTGAGAGTGAGTCTTATAATGTCTCGTTTCCTGCGATTCGAAAGGATTGATCTCAGACTCAGACAGCAGAGACGCCAGCACCAGATATTTCAAGACTTGAATCCTCTGTAGAGATCCCGCTTCGTCATAGTTGCGGAAACTCTCAAAGAAATCCTGTCGTGCTTTCTCCCATCTCCTCTCCCGCATGTTCATTTTCCCACTGCATTCCTTCAAAGACCCCACAATCTTTGGGTGCAGAATCGCCGTGTTTACCCGTAGAGCTTTACTGCATAACTGCTTCAGCTTCTTGTAGTTATTAGTCTCAGTATACAGCTGTATCTCGCTAGCATATACCTCCATCAGCACACTAGAAGTATTATCACCTAATCCTAGATTGAACCTGTCTTTCGTAGCACTAGAAATAGACAGGTTTATACAGAGTTGCTCCAGATCTTTCAGTATAGCTTCAGCTTTAGAATATTCCCCTTTCTGAATAAGCAAAGCAGCTTTCTTCAAATGAGTCTTCAGTACCAGCCTGTCAGGCCTGTTGTTATCCTGCGAATTCGACAGCCGGGCAATGAAAAGATCGCACACACGGTTCAGGTACTCAGAATCGTCCGTTTTGCTTATGGCGTCAAACAGTTTGAGCAGAGATGAGTCGAAATACCCTTTGCTTACGGAATTCTGTCGGGCGAATAACTCTTCCAAATACTTCATTACGTCTTCCGGACGGTTTCTAGCAAAGGACACCTTAATTGCTTGTTTCAGCGCTTTGAATCCCCTGAAACGATTTGTCAGTTTCTCATTTATAACAACGAAATCGAAATTCACCCCTCCCCCAGCTTTACTTACCATTCACTGGGTGACTTCTCAGAGTGTATAACAGACAAATACTGCTCTAAAGCAGCTGCAGGATCGTCTTCCTTCAAAGCTGGGCCGGCTGTTAGTCGCACAAGTCTTCCTGGCCTCGCAAACTTCGCTGTATCACTGAATTCGTACATTTCCCATTGTAATACTTATTCTCAAGATCGACTTCGCTGCCTTCCGCTCCAACGTTCCCTGAGCCTCCGCTTTCGCCTTCTTCCAGTTCCTCGTCTTCGTCATCATATTCAAAGTCGTACTATCAGATGTTAGAAAGAGTTAACACGCCGGCAGCTCCAATACCTCAACATACTGTTTCCTCATCATCAGAAATGAATATATCGTCCTCGTCGGACATCCCGGAGAGATCTTCGATTATTGAGTTGATTCCGGGCTTATTCTGTACCAAGAAATCCTGGCTGCTGTAGGATGTCGCCAGTTAAACAGTTAAGCGAAAGGGTGATCATTAAAACTGTAGGAAAGTCTCCAAAACGGTTAAAATAATACGATGGAGGTTGGAGATAATGAAATACTCGCTTATCTCATGTTGAAGCCAGCCGGAGGAAGCATCGAGAGGAGACTCGATGTGTGTATTGTTAAGAGGAGACTTAATGTTAAAAAGGCCATAAGAGGAGACCCGAAGTTCCGAGGAATGTTAGGTGAGATGAGACGCGATATGGAGAGACGGGACCGACGGGCGGAGGAATTACTCGGATGTCTCGGAGTTTTCATGGAAATGCCGACGTGATAGTCGAGATTGCGTTGATTATTGCTTTTAATAGCTCACAGGAGATCATACTATTATTCCTCTTGTTGTAGTGGACACCACAGATTGAAGTAGTCCTAGCATTCATTCACTGACTACTGACATCCCTACACTTCGCTCATAATATGAGTAGATATTAAAGCCTTTCATAACCCATATATACACATATACATATATATATATACCATCTACCTCATACTAGGTATTCGTACAACCTGCCATTACACCTGGCTACATATATAGTACACCCATAGCACGCCCATAATACAATAACCAGTACAATCAACGATCTATCCCGATAGATCTATACTCTGAAGTAACTCATCAAGCTCATCCATATTGTACTCGTCATCCGAGCTGCACACAGCCGCGGCATCAGAATGCTCAGCAGAAACACCACAGCCGTCTTGGGACTGATCTGGCCCCAGGCTTTGCATCATATGGTCCAATTCTTCCTGCTCCTGTAGCAGTAACTGATCTAACAGTTTAGCCTCCTCAATCATCCTAGAGTCTTTAGTACTATTCACTCCTACGTCCATCTCTTGCAACGCTTCTTCCAAAGTTATCTTGTGCATCTCAGCCTGCCGAGACAAAGCTTGCAGCTCTCTCTGCCAATGTAACTTCCACATCTCATCAACCATACTGTCGACTCCTCCTCGGTGCCGCATCGCCGCCTGCTCTCTCCTGTTCCGCAGATCCTGTACAAACCGGCGTGTGCTGCGGTTGCGGGCTTTGCTGAGTCCAGTAGGAGAAGAATGGACTTCTGAACCGCATCGTTGATACGAATCTGAGCTTTTATCCCCCGGAGAGTAATTTGACTCTGAATCTGAGAATCTCCTTGGCCGCCTTTTAATTCGAGGATTCTGCCGTCTCAGTTTTATTCTGCTGGCAGCCGCGTCCAGCACACTCAGCTCATTCTTGCCTGCCGAGGGCTCCCTGGGCGGAGAACTCGGGATGGAAAATGGATTGTATGGCTGTTCAGAATGGCCTTTGGGGGGCTCAGCACCAGCTTTCATGTTATACAAGTGAAATCCATAACGGAGGCATACGGGGGTTTGATATGGTGATCAGTTATAGTCTGGAAAGTACCGAAATAGCACGAAATAGCGTGGATACACGAAATTCACGAAATTCACTTCATTATAGCAGCTTTCGCTCGTATTTTTCATATGAAAGACGCGAATAAGGGAACGCGTAATGATTTCCGAAAAAATCAAGATATCGGAGAAAATGAGGCTAGCAGGTTACGAAAGCGGAGAAGATACGTTCTACAGGGAGGTTACGTGTTTACTGTTTTCCACGATAGTTGAAGAGATACCCAGAAAACCACTGTAAAATAATAAACCTCATACTCATACAAATACATCAATATACCCCATATATCTTATATATCTCATATAACCCAGATATATCACACTTCTCACAAGTATTCAATCACCACAGCCTCCGGTCTCACTCCCTATATATACTATCACATAATCAGAAATACCTCAATCCTGATGAAAAAGCTCTCACCGGGAAGAGAGAAGATCAGCCTTATAATATCATCAGTTACAGGGCCCATAACCCCACTATATGGCCATTTCCACCTTCTAAAACAACCCCAACACTCACATTATATCCCTCACAATGTCCCTGCTTCTTCCCGGCGACAGCCTGTCCGTAGAGCAGTTTGCAGACAAGCAAATCCTCACTGGCCCAGGCCTGGCAAGCCAACTGAGCAAAGATTCAGTAAAACCCGTTACTGGGGGTTTCCTCCGCACTAAAGAAAGACAGAACAAAGTACTGGTATATCTGGAGTCCCCCGCTTCGCGGTACATCCCTGGTGCTAACGATTTCGTCATAGGAACAGTGGTATCCTCAGGAGGAGAATCTTTCAGGGTGAAATTATCACCTTTCAGCCCAAATGCTACGCTATCAGCTTACAGTATGCCCAATGCGACGCGGAAGAACAGGCTGAACTTCCGCAAGGGTGCCCTGGTGTACGCCCGAGTCGGGTTTTGCGATCCGGATTTAGAAATCGAACTGGAATGTATAGATGCGACGACTGGTAAGAGTGATGGATTTGGTCAGTTAGACGGGGGTTATGTATTTGATATTGATGTGAATTACTCGCGGTATTTGTTCAACGCTTTGAAGAATGCTGCGGAGACGCACACAGTGATATCTGCGCTCACAGATCGCTGTAAATTTGAAATAGCTGTAGGCGTAAATGGGAGAGTTTGGGTGAAAATAGACGACGGGACTGCCGAGGGGACTACGAAGGAGAAAAAAGAGGATGAAGAGGAAGATGTTGACGTAGAACTGAGGCGAAATACCGAGAGAACAACTCTGGCAGTGGCAGAGTGTATTAAAGAGTCGAAAAGTTGGAAACCTGAAGAGATTTCAGCCAAGATTTCTGCTGTTTTCTCTAAATTCCACGTTATGTGAATAAATACGTGCCAATTGGAACCCTGTGGAAGAGAGAGAGAGAAAGAGAGTGGAAACTTTTGTATATTATCACCTATGCATCTAATATTAAAAAAAACATATATATATAACATACTGTACATTGCTAAGTCTGTAAGACTGCATGGCTAATGCGAAAATCATGCGAAACCCATCCCAGGGAAACGATTTACCCCATGATGATGCACCTGATGCTGCATTCGACTATTGTAGAAGCTGCTCTCTACGTTATCAGCAACAAACCCTTGACCAATAGTTGATACCTTCAAACCCGTGGCCACTCTGCCGTCTCCTGTCCCAGTATTGAGAGCCAAAGCTGAGAATATCTCCGGATTGAGACTGTAGAGCTGTAGATCCTCTTTCCGGACTCGAGGCTCAGAGCAGTGTACAAGTCGTGAGATACGCCAGTATACGTCTTTGTCGTTCTCCGGCTTGTTCTCTGAACCGTTTTGCTGTTCTCTCCCGGTTTCAAGGCCCATTCTGCCGTTATGTTCCACGTCATTTCCATTAATAGAAGGTCCTACGTCGTTTGATCCTTTCTTTCCACGAGCTTTCAGTTGCTCTTCAGACAACTTCATCTTCCCGCGTTCTCTGGACAAACTAGCATTTACATCTACGCCTTCAACTCGCGCACCGTTCGCCTGTCCTACAAACTGCGAATCTCTCCGTTCAGCATTTGCTCCACCTGTTGTATTGTTTGAATCTTCCCCATATTGAACAAATGGAAATTCCCATGTAGTATCAGGACTAAATGCTTGCCCCAAGCGCGAAGTGATCCGTTTTGGAGTTGCATTAGACAAAATGGTACTCAGAGTGTAATGCCGGCTCTTCTTGTCAGTTGTTCCCGAGGATGGGCCAGTTGGTATCCTCTGAGAGTTCAGGTAAGCCATAACAGATGAATCCCCCGACTCCTTTCCAGCTTTACGGGCAGCAGATTCTAAAATCTGCATATACGAGACATCAGTGTCGTTTATGGAGGTGCTTGACGCACTTGAGGCAGTAGAGAGAGAAACATGGCTTGGAGATTTTGCATATTTGACTGCTCCCTTCCCTGAGGATGGCGTTGAAGAATCAGCATTGATAGTAGAAGACTGTGTAGAACACAGAGTAGTATCGCTACTGCTAGAATCCAGATGGAGTTCTTTATTTATTCCATTCCCGTTCCCTCTGCCTGGGAAGCGACTGTTTCTATCCCCTGAAAGGGATATATCCAGTCCGATTCCATCTCCCTGTACGCCGAAATAGCTGTTACTCAGCCATTTTGACCCCAAAGAGGAGTCAAATCGATCATAATAGCTCAAATCAGAGTTTCTTTCAATCCCTGGGACCCCAGTCCATTTCAAATACTCATTAGTAGTCTCAGGGCTAACTGTGGGATTCAAGCTATGCCGAAGCATCTCTTCTAATTGCTCCTTCTGACTAATACGCCGTCTAGCTTCTACGTCTGCTTGTGCTTCAGTTTCAGCTTCTAGGGTCTTCCAATCTACGAACGCAATAGGTTGATACTCACGGGTACTCCAGCTTGGAACTGGAGCCTCTGAAATTAATGGATTCACCATATCTGACTCGCTGGGAATTATAGGCAGCATATCGTGATAGCTTTCATTGTTTCTCGCCAGGAAATGCCATAGCCTTGAACGAGATTGATCAAGAAAACTTGCAATTGAAGGACTAGGCTTCATAGTTGAAGGCCGCAGTTCCCAGTCTTTGCCCTGTTGTTTACGTTTCCCTGATTCTCTAGTTTTCATCCTTTGCTCACGGCTTCGCGCTTTGCCCTTATCAATTAGCCTCTGATCCATCAACGGCCGTAATGCAGCACCGCTTTTCCTATTCTGAAAAGGCCCAAGCTGAACCATCTCCAGTACTCTGTAATCCAGCTTAGAGGAAGACGCTGAGTGTACAATCGATATGGAGTTCCTTCTTTTAGCCTTACGACGGCCAAAAGTTCCATCAGTCTCTCCACTGCTGTCGCCATCAGCCCCAGTACTTGAATTCACTATTGCTGAGCTCATTGGCAGGTATCGCATAGCCGAATTCATGTTGAATTCAAAGCACGTTTTGAAAGAGGTGAAAGTACGAGGACCGTATGTCTCATTCCAGTAGTTATCAAAGAATCCAGCGTAGGGCTCTAAAGGCAAATACCTCAAACTATCTAGGCCATTAGTTACTTGTGCTTCCAAGGCTTTCGCTATTGGTAGAATCTTCGATGGGAAATACCCGTCCAAGGTGCTATCAGTCCACCAGTGCCTGTAGCTTGTTTTGTATTTCCCACCTCCGCCTAGATAGTCATTATGGAGATAGTAATCGGTATTCAAATCCCAAAGCATAGGCTGGCCTTTCTCCCAAACGTAGTTACCCAGGAACAGATTGATTGCTTCCTGACGCTGTGGGTCAATAAAGGAATTAGAATAGAATCTACGAATACTTTCAATCATATCACGAGGCTGAGATGACCACTGGTTGATCTTACGATACGTTTCCATAGTATTTACAAGGTGGGAGCCCCCATACTGTAAAGCAATAGTATCCCCATGATTATGGAACATTTCTGTCAACATATTAATAGCATCCGAGTCATAGTCAAGATACGGTTCGTCTACAATACCGAGGGCATAAAGCTGATACCCGAGGGCTCTTTTACCAATGACAAACTGGGCTGCGTTCGTTCTGTCTAAACAATCAATACAGTTTGTTCGGCAAATACCTTTCTGGAGTTTCATTTCCTTGAAGTTATATCCGTTTCGGAAAATCCCCGTAGTGCGCAGCGTTTTATCAGCGAACGTCTCAAGATATTCAATAACGTCTTGCCCAGATTTACCTGACTTAGAAGCCCGTGACATGTCCCAAGACGTATACTGCAGTTTATGCTCCTTAGGGAGAAACTGGTTGAGATATTTTACGCAATTCTCAAATTCATGCAGCAGTTTAGTCTCTCGTGGGCCTTTCTTCTCCTTGGTTTTGATCAGATTCAGAATAAGTATCGGCGAACCATACCGCTTAAACAAATCATCAAAATGCAGAGCCGCTGCACTGAAGAAAGGGTCAATCACATTGAGAAATATAGGAGGTTTCGGCGTAATGTTAGTCGAATCCTGTGACCAAAACAGCGGAATACTGCCCCGGTGCTGTACATAAGAAGAATAACGTGGATTATTATAAAAACCAGTCCCAGGGTCATGAAACGAAGACGTAAGCATATCACACACAATTTGCTCAGTTTCTACTTCATTAGCTACGTTCCCTTGATCGTTTACCCCACGTTTCAAAAACCGGGCACCAGCAAAATGATGTGACCTACGAGCTATCAGTGTTACATATATACGTCTGTTAAACACAGGAATATTAGCCTGATCAATGAACCCATGTATAATCGGCTGAAACCAGTCGTATACTCTGTCATAGCACTCCAAAACGGGTTTCAGCAGATTCAGATTCCACACAAACTTCTCATTAAACCCGAAATCTGCTGGATCAGTCTGCGTAAGAGCCTCGGGAACTGGAGGCCCCTCCGTTTCTGATTCCTCCTCCTCTACGCCGTCGCCCTGCTCTGCTCGGCCGTCTTCGCCAGGCACGGCTAAAGGCTGAGAATCCAGCATGTCCGGGTCAGAGGCAATGCTACTGGGGCTCATAATATCACATGCTCTGGCTTTCTCACGAAGAACATTCGTCTGTAAAGTGTGGGTGATATCGTATGTATAACTGAAGTAGAATGTTTTACTTAAATCTAGATTCTGCAGCGTGGAAAGAAACCTCGATTCCTCTGGGCTTCTATGCGGTTTCTTATACGTATCTGACGACATTATAGGTATCAGTTCAGTCCCGTCAATATGGTATATAGCATGACCACCTATTAGAGCTACTTGAGACCTTTTGGTAGTCATAAGAAGGTAGTAGCAACTTGTGAAGCGGATAAACCCCAGCAGACCCCATCCGGTGATTCTTTTCACCATATTTCCGCCAGTTGATTCGCATTCTTCCTCTAAACCAGCCAATACCTGCATAATCTCTTTCCTGGTATAGAATACATCGTCTTCAATAATGCTCAGCTTGTCTATGGGCACAGTCAGGTCGATTTCCAGTACGCGGAACATGGATTCGCGGAAATTGGACCCTACAATATACATACGCGTCTTTGTTTCGTATACAGTGTATTTTTGGAGAATTGGTTTACGATAGTTGGAATTGACATCTGGAGGTGCCTCTTCAGGCCCTGATGCCTGCTTCCCGGGTTCGTACGCCATGCCGGGTGCAGTGAGAATGTGCTGTCACATCACACGGAAGCTGCCACGTGTGAGAGTCGTCTGTGCTGTTGCTGCTGTCGCTGGTATCGTCACTGCTCTGCTGATCTGTGAAGAGTTCAAGTTGCTTTAATAACGAGGAAGAGAAGCTGCGAAGAAACCATGTGAAAGATAAGCCAGTTTGTTATCTGATTACACTATCAGGATATTGGGTAGGATTTACGGATTACGTGATATGAATGTTATCAAGAGTATTTGGATTACGTAATAGTATATAATATAGCCCTTTAGCTGGTTCGGTTCGTATGGGAGGGGCCGAGAGGCCTGTGAATGAAGACGTAGACGGGTATATGGCTTAAAAAGCAGTGAAAATCATAAAACGGTCAGAATAAGAGTACTATATAGCGTCCAAATAGTCTGAGAACTGATGAGAGTTCTCAGCTCTCACACTCTGCACACTGTACCCATTCTGTCTACTCTAACCTGGTACCTCCCTCCTAACCCGGAGTTTCCACGCTACACCTACGGCATATCCTCAGTCTCCCGAGAAATGTCATAACCTGCTTGCACAACAGACATGCATAGCAGTTGCATTTCCTCCATTTCCAACTCAGATTTCTCCCTCACAAATAAAAACAGAAACCCTGGCGGCCGGATGTA
This sequence comes from Sporopachydermia lactativora, assembly GCA_030579575.1. Taxonomy (NCBI): domain Eukaryota; kingdom Fungi; phylum Ascomycota; class Sporopachydermiomycetes; order Sporopachydermiales; family Sporopachydermiaceae; genus Sporopachydermia; species Sporopachydermia lactativora. The sequence continues at coordinate 21,728 of JAKTRH010000078.1, forward strand.
CCGACGCTGCTCCGCTACCTTTCCGGTTCCGACTCCTCACATCTCACTGTGCCCCACATTAGCTATAAGCCGAGGTCCGATAATCCGAGTGGAGAAAAGTGGGCGTAGACGGCCAGGCAGCTTCAAATTACAGGAAATAAATAAATAAGCTATATAAAACTGCTATATCAACTCAATGGTCCTTCTAGAAATACCAAATAACCGTTCAAACTGCCCATTTCGTAGCTTCATAGCCCGTATATCCATCCCATCCCGCATACCTCACAGCTCCTCCGATAGGCATTCTCGGATTCATAGAACCGTTTCGGCTCCGGCCGTACCAGACAAGTGAATACATTATTTTCAACCCTTCCTGACATAAACAGTAACACTTTTCCTACTAAAACCTGACATTTCTTTCTCCCCCCTCCCCACTTATTAATCAAGTTTACCCGGATTCGTATTACTCAGAATACTTAGGTCAGACAGCGTAAGGGATCATCATATCTTCATCTAAGCGTAATAGTAGTGAATAGGAGATCAATTATTCAGAATAGAAAATGTTTAGCCTGGCATCCATCTCTAAAACAGGAGTGAGACAAGTTATCTCAACTTCATTCCAATCAATTCGCAGAATGTCGATCCTGAACAAATCCTTTGAGCATTTACTGCTCTCTGCTCCCAAACGCGGGGTTGCGTTGATTCAGCTGAACAGACCGAAAGCATTGAATGCTCTGTGCACTCCGCTCATCAAGGAACTCAACGAAGCCTTGCAGGCCTTTGACGAGGACGACAAGATTGGCGCAATTGTTATCACGGGGAATGAGAAGGCCTTTGCTGGTGAGTAGGGTGTGACGGGAGGCCTAGGAAGAGGAGGAAGATGTATATAATAGGTTAGATCATGGAAACAACGTAGAATGTAAACTAACAGAGTTGGTACAGCTGGTGCTGATATCAAGGAGATGCTGGGGTACTCCGTTGAGGATGTTCTCAGTAATGATTTCATTACCCCCTGGTCTAATATCTCCAAGATCAAGAAACCCCTTATTGGAGCAGTAAATGGATACGCTGTAAGTATTGGTGTAGGAACGTAGACTACTCAGCTCAGAAACTAACAAAAAAAACACAGCTCGGAGGAGGCTGCGAGCTTGCTATGGCTTTGGATATTCTCTATGCTGGCGAGAAAGCCAAGTTTGGTCAGCCTGAGATCAACTTAGGGATCATTCCTGGTGCAGGAGGAACCCAGAGACTTATCAGAGCCATTGGAAAGTCCAGGGCTATGGAATACTGCTTGACTGGTCGTATGTTTGGTGCTCAGGAAGCCTGTGCTTGGGGTTTGGTGTCTAAAGTGTTTGCCCCGGAAGCTTTGTTGGAGGAGACTTTGAAACTTGCTGAAGAGATTTCCAGTAAGGGACGTATTGCCTCAGCCAGTGTGAAGAAATGTGTGAACGAAGCAAACCAGCTGGATTTAGAGAGCGGAATTCGTATGGAGAGAAGCGTTTTCTACGGTCTTTTCGGTACTGCTGATCGTACTGAGGGAATGTCAGCTTTCAGTGAGAAGAGAAATCCAGTTTGGAAGCATCAGAAATCTGAAGAGAAGCTTTAAGTAGTTTGATTTTATTTTCTACAGTACTACAGGTTTAATAAAATTTGAACACGACAATGTGACATTTAGTTTATTTACATATCAAAACACCTAAAAGATGTAATACGCATTAGAATTACTGAGGAGTGAAAGCTGAGCTTTCCATCAAATGCTGTAGATGTTTCTGCAAAGCTTCATCTTTCTTCATTTGCATCTGCGTCTTACTGGCTTCAGCAAACGAAATTGCTTGAATCATTTCCTCCTCTGTACGAGCATATTCGGCAACTTTCTCAAATAATTCTATAGCGTGCTGGACGTCACCCATTTGAAGCTCAACCTGAGCAAGCTGAGTCAAAACCATATCGTTTCTACTATCAATACGAGCAGCTTCTTCCAATAGTTCTTTAGCCTTAGGGATGTTACTGTTGATTTGCAGTTCGCAAGTAGCCTTAGACAGCAAAGGCAGAACTCCTACACCTGGCTTGCCAATCTTCTTCTGCAATTCGTATGCTTTGTCCCAGTTAGCCTGAGCAGCTGCTACGTCTCCCTGATCTAACTGAATCTCAGCAAAGAAGCTCAGAGCTTCAGGAGAGCGAGGGAACTTGGCAATAGTATTCTGGAACTGTTCGACCGCGGCTTTCTTGTCACCTTTCTTGTAGTGAATCACAGCTAACTGAATATAGCTGAAGACAAATTCCTCATCCAGTTCAATCGCTTTCTCGAAATTCTTTTTAGCTTCGTCCAAGTTATCAGAAACGAATAACGTTTGAGCAAGATGATAGTAAACGTCACCATTCTTGGGATCCATCTTTAAAGCTACATCAAAATCAACTTTCGCGGCTACCAGGTTGTTCAGTTCTCTGTTTACAACAGCGCGAACAGTGTAAGCATGAACAGTGGGGAACAATTTAATAGATTCAGCGATATCACTCCTGAATCCTTCAATATCAAATTTCAAAAATTTAAATACTGCAGAGTACTCTAAAGCTAAAGCATAGTAAGGTTTATCTTCCTCTGAAACTTCTTCCAAAGGTCCCAGAGACTTGTAAGCCTCAGCAAACAATCTGTCAGCATTCTGATAATCAGAGTCCTGTTGACCAGTCAAACTAGCAAACCCTTGCTGGAGTAAACCCCGCAGAGAAGAACCATCCTCGATCTTGTCAGAACCAGGCTTGATATCGTCAGGAAGCACGACAGACCGGAAGGAATCAAAGAAAGCACACAGAGTAGAGATAGACGGAAGAGCTTTCAATTTGTTCTTGTACTTCTCTTCATAAATTCTAGTCGAGTGTTTCTTCAACACGCGTTCCATAGCAATATTAATAGTGTTATCTCTGAAGTTATCATACACAATAGCGCACGTAAGATCCATCAAAGCTTCAGGGTACTTCTCCAACTGTTCAAAAGCGGCACCACGACGAGAATAGCACTTAGTATAGTCCGGCTTGAGCTTCAAAGCTTTAGTAGCATATTCAACGACTTTCTCGTAATCTCCAAGGCCATTATAGCAGGCAGACATGTTCGAATAGAACACGGGATCCTCAGCAAACTTCAAGCACGTCTCATAGTACTGAATTGCTTCTTTATAGTGCTTCTTAGCAAATTCCTGATTACCCTTTTCCTTGTACAGGACGCCATATTTACTCTTCTGCTCTCCTGTGAGTCCCTGAACAAATTCTGCATTCACAGCTTCAAATGCCGGTAAATCAGACCCAGCACTCCCAGAACTGGTTTCTTCACTATTAGAAGAACCTGTCTTCTTTGCCTTCTTCTTAGACTTCTTCTTCTTCTTATGCGCAGCGCTGGAGGCTTCGCCTTCACTGGGGACAGCCGGCGACGACGCGTACGCCTGGTACGCCAAAGTACCCGCACCGGCAACTGCCAGCGCACTGGCCAGAGCAACCGCAAGCTTGTGCTCCGAAACGAATTTCGATGCTCTCGAGGTGAAAGAGTCAGACATCTTGATATACGCGGGATTTGCAAACGCTCGACCTCACTATGACAATGAATCCTGAGTCTACCAAACACGCAGGCTCACCTCCTCCTGGATTCGTATAAGAAAAAAGGTCCTTTCAGCCGTTTATACTATGGTGACACTTCTTTTCTTCATCTTCACCAGTAGAGTTGGATCAATTTTTCAGTGAAAATTCGCCCACACAGCGGTGTGAGGGGGGGCGTTCGCGAGACTGGAGAATGGGCTCAGAGTGAGACGGGAGATGCGAGTGGTGATGAGAAGGGCGTGCGATGAGGGTATCAGCGAGATTAGAGGTTTAACAGTGGGTTTCGGCTTTTTATTTAGTATTTTTATTGCTCTAAGGAAGTGGTAAAATGCTCATTTGAATGCTGCGTGGGGATCCAAACTGACCTCTGATGCTTGGGACTTCGGGTCTCGTCTCGCTGCTGGCAATGATGTCATCCGGGACCGACCGGTTCGGAACTCATCGTATATGGGCATCTCCGGGTCATCCGAGCAGTGCAAGACGGGATGGGGGTAGGATATAACCCTTGATATCTCACGGAATCCGTTCTGAAACGACAAGCGTGTCAACTGGGGATGGAATGTGTCGTCCCGTCACCATCTCTTTGGCTGGGGGGTTTTCATGTACCTCTGACGGGGCAAGCCGAATGCCGACTCCGCTGCGTCAAATGTACTAGGAAATACCTCTACGTATCTGAATAGCATCTATATAAACAGTCTCTGGCTGCCAATGATTAATATTCTAGTCTATATATCAAGAAAATTGATCCTGTAGAACCCCACAGTTCTCCCGTTGATCCACTGGCAGTACCTAGCAGACCCCTCAAATAGGACAGATTAGAAGTCCTCGGGCCCGGAAAATTTCACATCGCTCGGGCGATCGGCTTTAATTCTGGAATAACCGAACAACGGTTGCTGGTGCGTTATTGACTAGCTGATTCGCGTATGACTATCGATAAATACATTGATTTGTAAAGTTATTAAGAATTCTAAATAGTTACCTTTCTATGTACTGCACAAGAGTTGTTTTCATTGACCTATCTCATTGATTCTACCGATCCTGTAAACTCACTCTGCTGCTCTCTTGTATGCCGAATCAGATAAACTGTAAAGTATCCAGAATCCCATTCTCTGGTGAAATGAGCCCGATTGGTTGCTCGTTTTAATCACTACATTCTAAATGGAATTCCCTGCCTACTTCAGTACGCCGTAAATCCACATTCCTCTCCATACGATACACTTAACTGTATAACCTACTTCCACTCCTCCGGGCCGAGAAATGCCCATACCTGCTGTATACAGTAATACTTTGCTCGAGGCAGGTGCGCCCAGCACCTATTTGGTACAACTATAGGTCGAAATCAGCACCAAATTACTCATTTCAATACATTTTCCTTCCTTTCATCCTAATTTCTTTCATATTCACAAATAATCGCACTCCATTCACTCCTTTCATCCTTCCAATCATCCAGCTTCCATCCCTCCGTCTCCACTCCACATGGCTTCTCACTTCAGCTCGCCCGAAACCCATGGCTTCCTACAATACATTAAATGCCCACCAATCTACTCAGAAATTATCTAGAAACCCGACCAAATACAACACAAACAAATATAATATAAAACTACCAGACTGCCATTTCCCCCAATTCCTCTGTTTCTCCCATGTTTAACCTCTTCTCCACCCCCAGTCTCGGCTTTTCGTCTCCTCCCACTGCTCCTCGGCCCGTCATGCGCGTTGACTGCGAACTGCCGTTTCGGGCCGAGACGGAATTCTCATAAATACCCCACATCCCCACTTTACCGTGTTCCCGGGTGATTATAAACAACGAGTATAAAGACAGTTGATGCTACAGTTGTCGTAGTAAAGAGTATCCATTGCTGTCCACTGGCTGAACTGGCTGAAGTGCCTTTATAAGTACATTCTGTAGTAGAAACCCCCCTAGGAGTACTGTACTTGCCATAGTCTTTCTACGATGCTCCGCAGTGTACGACACATTGCAACAACGGCTGTACGCCGCGCTGCTATCCCACCAGGGTACGTGGAGAACCTGAGCAAAGGTGCTATGCTGAGGTTCCAGGATTCGCTGCCCAAACTGCCTGTGCCGACGCTGGTTGAAACATGTGATAAGTACCTCAGATCAGTGCAGCCATTGACTACTGAAACGGAATTTGAACGCACTAAAGGTGCTGTAGAAGCTTTCCTAGCACAGGACTCTCTGGCCCACACTTTACAGACTCGTTTGCTTGAGAAATCACAGGACCCACATGTCACTAACTGGCTCTACGACTGGTGGAACGACGCGGCGTACCTCTGCTACCGTGGACCTGTTGTACCTTATGTTTCCTACTTCTATTCCTATAAGAATGATCCCGCACGAACTGACCCTGCAAAGAGAGCTGCCGCCGTAGTATCCGCTGCTCTGACGTTCAAGCATGAAGTGGATACCAAATCTTTGGAACCCGACTACATGAAAGGACTGCCAATGTGTATGGACTCCTTCAAGTATATGTTCAACGTATGCCGTATGCCTGCTGAGGGCCGTGACTACCCGAAGAGCTACTCTCCCGCTGAGCACAAGTATTTTGTAGCCATCCGCAAGAACAGATTCTATAAAGTGTACCATGAAGTAGACGGGAAAGTACTCACTACTGGAGAGCTGGAAGCTGCCTTCAGAAAGGTCTACGCTGCAGCTGATGCTCAGCCTGCTGCTCCTGGGCTTGGACTCCTGACGTCTGAGCACAGAGACAAATGGACAGCCTTCCGCAAGGACGTGCTGGCTGCTGATTCTGGGAACGAGAAGTCGCTTGACGCTATTCAGGCCAGTTCGTTTGTTGTGTGCCTTGACGATGCGGCTCCTGTGACCCCAGAGGAGAAAGCTCATCAGTACTGGCATGGCGACGGGGCCAACAGATGGTTTGACAAGCCGCTGCAGTTTATTATCAACGATAACGGCGCTGCTGGGTTTATGGGAGAGCATTCTATGATGGACGGTACTCCTACTCATCGTATTAACGACTATATCTGTGATGTGATCACGAATAACAAGATAGAACTGTCTGAAACAGTGCGAGACGAGGTGGTTGCCGGATCTCAGCCTGAGGAGTTGCCGATTGTGTACTCTGACAAAGTTGTGGCTGATATTGAAGAGTCGTTTGTTGATTTCGAGAATGAGATTCGTCTTCACGATTTGAAAGTGTTTGATTACCAGACTTACGGCAAGAATCAGATCAAGAAATTCAAAGTTTCTCCTGATGCTTATATTCAAATGATGATTCAGCTTGCGTACTTTAAGATGTACGGCAAGAGCAATCCTACTTACGAGTCTGCTACTACGAGAAGATTCCAACAGGGCCGAACTGAGACGTGCAGATCTGTTTCTAACGAGTCTGTGGCATTCGTCAAGACTATGACTGATGCTAACGCTTCTAACGAGGCTAAATACGAGGCTGCTTTGGCTGCTATGAAAGCTCATGGGAAATACATTGCAGATGCTTCTGCTGGTAAAGGTGTGGACAGACATTTGTTTGGACTGAGGAAGCTTATCAAAGAAGGTGAGAAGACACCTGAATTGTATACTGATCCGGCTTACACATACTCCAGCACGTGGTATCTTTCCACTTCTCAGCTTTCTTCTGCTTATTTTGACGGATACGGCTGGTCACAGGTGACCGATACTGGGTATGGATTGGCCTACATGATTAATCCGGATTCTCTGCATGTGAATATCGTATCTAAGAAGCTGGGAGTTGAGAAAATGGCCGAAAAACTGACGGAAGCTGCTGACGAGATGTTCCTGGTGTTCCAGAGCCAGGTAGGTGAGCAGCCTAAGTTGTAGTTGATCCAGGTTGCAATATAGAAATACATATTCTGTGAACTAAGTCAGTACGTACACCTTGTGTGAATTGTAACTTCTCAGTACGTTGTTAATCTCATCCAGCAAGCAAGCATTCAGCTGCTGCCCCCGTAGTTTGTTGTTTTTATATACAGATACAGATATATAGCTATTGATTCACCAAAACTTGCCATTAGCTCTGTCAGCAGCACGCGCTTGCTGCCAAGCTTTCTTGCACTCGCGGTAGGCCTTGAAATATTCCCGGCATTTGTCCTTGTCGTAGTCGTTCCTCTCCAGACATTTCAGCGACATATTTGACGATTCCTGGCAGGGATCGTAGAACTGTGACGGCTCCTTCCTATTGGATATCTCAGTCAGTTCAACGCTCTACTACGAATGGATCAATGCGCCATCTTTCTACGTCTCTATACTTACACTCGAAACTCAAACTTGTGCACCTCTTCTGTAGGATTATCAGGGAAGAATCTGTAATTTCCTTGAGCATCTTTCTCTGTGAATTTAATCGGTTTCACCTCTCCACTGTTCCCAGCTTTTTCACCGGTTTTGCTATCAGTAGTCTCCGGCATTCTGAGTTTACGGCTACTTTATTCTGGCAACTGCGTGCACAATTATTACTGAACACTCATATACTGCTCCTGGCTTAGGAAATCGGCCCCAGGAAAGGTGATTATTGCTTTATTTCTTATCATTCCTCGAATATGAGAGTCCAGACGGGTCCAACATAAAGTCGCTTCATAGAAATTAAAGGCCCTTGGATTCTGATCTTCAGACTCCCCCCTTGGGGACATCACGTCTCCTTTCACATGAATTTGCCGATAGAGTGAAAAATATAAGAGAAAAAAAAAGATGAAAAGGCAGAGACTTTTCATTTATGATATAACAGATGTGATAACAGTGATAATAGCTGGGGAACTGCGTTATTGGTGCTTTTAAGGTGGTCAAGGGGAAGGCTTGTGACCTAAAGGTGGACTGTTATTACTATAGAAAAGCCATGTCAGGAGAAGAGCTGTGTCGCAGGTGTAAGAAGGAGAAGTCAGTGGTGGTGACGAGGAAAGAACCGTTTTGCAAGTAAGTGAGAGCTACGAAGAGATTTTTTGTCGTCAAGGAGTTTAAACTGACATTTCAGGGCATGTTTTGTACGATTTCTGAACGGGAAGCACAGAAGGGCGCTAGATAACTACAAAGTGGACTGGAAAAGTCCAGAAGGAACTCAGCCTAATGTTCTTCTTCCACTGTCGCTTGGAAGAAGCTCTGTAGCTCTTCTAGACATGACTGTGGAGCTGTTAAGAGAGCAGAAGAAATGCAACCGTGGGAGAGTTGGTTTCAATCTCATAGCAGTGGTAATTGACGAGTCAGACGCGTTCAAGAAAACCACTTCGCAAGATACGCTGAAAAAGTGTCATACTCTTAGAAGGAAATACGGAGATTTATGCCGGTTCGTTTATATAAACATGAAAGACTACGTCACAAAGCAGGAGAAATTCGAGATTATAATCAACGAAAATCACAACCCGCTGTATACACGGCACGCCAGCCAGGATGCTCAAAATATTCAATTCGACACTCTGCTACAGCAACTGGGATCGAAAACTAGCATAGAAGATGCCATATCCTCATTCAGACGGGCTATGATTCTAAATGCTAGCAAAACTCATAACTGTACCTCTGTGATATGGGGCCATTCAATGACCAAACTGGCCGAATTAGTGTTATCTTTGACCACCAAAGGCCGAGGGAATATCATCTCCCGCGAGCTTTCCGAGTACAGTAATCAAGTGGAACCAATCACACAGCTGTTCCAGATTCACCCACTCCGCGATATCCTGGTTTCAGAGATAGACCAGTACGTTGGGTTGAATAGTCTTGAAGATTTGACGCTGGAGTTCAATGCTTTAGACCCTAAGAGCAGCTCGAGGAAGCTCACGATCGATGAGCTGACTAAACAGTATTTCCGATCAATTTCAGAGGCTTTTCCGTCTATCGTTTCGACTGTTGTGCGAACAGCTGACAAATTGTCAGACACTCAGGACGGAATAACGTCTGACATGTCCAAGGAAACCATAAAATCAAATCTGTGCTCCTTCTGTCAGCTTCCAATCACATCAGACCCAGCTGAATGGCTCACCAAGATATCTGTTCATCAACCTGCGCCTCTCACAACGCCAGAGGAGAGACAACTACAGCAGGAGGCTCTGACAGAGCTACAAACGACAAGACAAACCGCAGATATCAAACCAACAGCAGACGAAGCCATGGAACCTCTGAAACTATGCTACGGGTGCACTATCAGTTTGGACAGGGCCAAAGAGTATTCTCTTACACTTCCTGACATTTCCAGGGCATCAAAGGCAGAGATCTTCGAGGAATACATAATAGACTCAGAAAGTGAGCCAGAAGAAGAAGAAGGAGAAGAAGAAGGAGAAGAAGAAGGAGCATAAATAACCAGAAAACAGTACTACTGGCTTCTTCTCTGACCTCAAGCCTCTTCCGTGTAATATATATTAATCACTATCAGATCCGTAACCGGTAACCAGAGATCCAGTCGAAGGTTCTGTAGTTTTCGTAGTGTCCTTTTCAGATTTGCTCGTAGACACGGGAACAGGATTTCCGCTATTTTCCTGTACTGCTTTCACTACCACATTCTGTAGAACTTTTCTTTTAGGAGCCAATTTGATAACTGGTTTCTCTATCTTCAGCCCGTTGACCTTACTTGCAGAAGATTTCCTCTTTTCACTTTCCAAACGGGCCTGTCGAGCTTTGAACTCTTCAGTTTTCTCTCTCACTTCCCGCTTCAGTTTCTCGTCTTTCTGCTGCTTCTTCTGAACCAATTGCCGAATATACTCTTGCTCATCGCCATTCAATCTGTTACCTAGATTTTGAGCATTTATTTCCTCCTGATACTTCTCCTCAGCTCGAGCTGTAACCTGCTGTTAGTAAACAGCTTAAAGACACCATCAAATCCCCACATTCAATAGACTGATACTCCTGAAAATCATGTTCTTACCTCGATTCTCCTGAATAGCCTCATACAGACTCTTCCCTCCATCATTGGAATACACATGTTTCTTCTCACTGCTCCCGTCTACGACCGAAGATTCCTCGTCCGAGGAGTTTCCAGAAACAGGCATCTTACCTGCAGTCAAGTGAACGTTCCAAATGCTCTGTTAACGCGATGCGGCAAGTTTTTCATCATTAATCATTTACAACTATCTCGAGACAATTATTTCATGCTCCCTCGATACGGGGAGAAGAAGAGAGGCACCCTCGCGTCTCACTTTGAGCAGCCTCGCAGACTGCCTTCAGCCTTCACGTCTCACTTCAGACCTTGCAAAACACCTTCACGTCTCACTCTAACATGTCTCGCAAAACACCCCTCGAGTCGCCCATTCTCGGTTTTTCACTCATGCGGTTTCCTACGGAGAAAAAACGGAAGGATACTCGGACGTCAGCAGGCCTATTCAGCTTCAGACAGGATCAACACAGATTTCTGTATTTATTATCTGGTCTCAGTTGATATACGGGAATACTGAGATGCGATGTTTAACTTTCTGCGACCCCAACTGACGCAGATGTCCGTCTGGACTGCCGGATCCACTGGATTCGTGCGAACAATGATGAAGACTCATAAAGGAGCAGCGAAGAGATGGGCTGCGCTCGGGAGCGGTGGATACAAAAGGGTAAGTTTTGATATTGGTGATCTACAGGAGGAGATGTCTATTGTTGCCGGTTTTGGTGGGGCCCAGTGGTTTATGTATGGAATTGCAGTGTGATAAGAATTTGGTTTATTAACATCCTATTCCAGGGACGTACTGGAAGAAAGCACGGGAACGCCGGATGGAGTCATAGACTGCTTGCTGGAAGTACCGGGACGACAACTGCGAAACGGTCTGGACACGGAAACCACGTGGTGAGACTGAAGAAGCTTCTGCCGTACTCTTAGCCGACTTGGGACGTTTGAGGGCTTCGGCATTGGTTACAATATTCAATCTGTACATAATAATAATATATCGGAATGTGATATGTGTCATTACATAGAATCAATCGACGTTATATACACTTCTCTCACTTTGCTTCTAATTCTTTGGTCGGCTTAGGCGTGAGGTCCTCTTCTTCTATCATATCTTGACTGAACTTCAGCCGGCTTGTAGGGAAATAGTGATAGTTTGTCCGTATAATACTGGCTATGGGGACGTTGTCAAAGGTCATGATTCGCAGTTTGATGTATGTGTTGTCGGGGATCTTTCTCACTGCTTCGATGAATTTCTCTAAAGTCCGAGTCTCAGTTTCATTAACGTGAGTGATGAAGAATGTAGCAAAAATGCCATACTGAGCAGCAGGTGAGCCTCTAAACCTGCGAGAAATGTAAACTTCCGAGTGTAATTCTTGCATTTGCTGTCTCACAGCCAAATGAGGTTTCTGTAAGACAGCACCACACCAAAGAACCACCTCTTGTGTCGATAAATCAGTCGTAGAAACAGTCGGGACTTGAATAGTCATTTCTTTCTTCTGTCTTACAATAGTGAAATCCAATATCTCCATCTGCAACAACGTGTAAAGATCTGCTATCTTAGTAACAGGTGAACCATTTATAGCCAAAACTATGTCACCGACTTGCAGTTTGTCCACAGCTTCAGCTGCTGATTTAGACGTATGACCATTCAGTGTATCCTTGAGCTTCCCTGTAGTCCGGTAAATTGTCAGAAATTGCACCTGATCTACAGAGATATCTTCAAACCGCCTGATCCATTCTTCAGATACTCCACGCACTCTGGCGTACATCACTTCAATAGCGAAAAACTCCACATCCAGGATTCTTATGCTGTTGAGAAACTGTTTCAAAAGTTGCGGGGTCTCCAGCTGTTGCACCTTCTCAATAACACCACGCACAGCAGCTATATCCAGTCCAGCGCAGTATACCTTATCATGCAGATTGGAGCGCCTCTCGCCTTGGAAAGACAACCAAAGAGCACTGATACTCCCGTCGGAGTTTGCCAGAATACCCGAGTTGCATCTCTCACCGTACTTTGATTCTATGAATATCAGATCCAAATTCGTCGCACGGTACCGTGGTGAAGATTTGGTAAGGGGGATATTAACTGTAGAGATATCCGAGATGATAGTCTCAGCAGATACGACCCGCAGTCCCTGGTATCCGATGAAGCACACTTTACTGTGCTTTGCAAGAGGTTCCGTTGAAAACTTAGGTGTTTCCAGTGGTGCCAAAACAAGGGAAGGATCATATGATATAATCGCGTAATTCTGAGTAGGATGCAGGAATATAACTTTCCCAGGCACAACAACAGATTCAGCTACTGTCACCAGTACGTCACACAAGTCGAAAGGGACTATATTGCGGGACACCAGGACATATCCTTTCTCAGCGTCGATAACCAAGCCGTAACCCTTTCTGTAAGGTTCCAGAAATCCATCGATACACAGAGGCATGATACAAGAGATCATTACAAAACTACGGACGAGCCTGCTGCAAGCTTCAGGCTCTATAGGAAGGTCAATCAGCTTAGCAGAAGCCGGCTGAATGGGTAAAGGCGGCAACGGATCTCCCAAGTCTGTGAAGTCCCACAACCCTGTTTCATCGTTGCGCACAGCCATCTTGAAAGTTTTCGTCCAGTGTCGTTGGATATACACAATAGCCACTTTCTTGGAATGTATATCTTCAAGATTGCGGTATGTCACAGTGACACGTTGTCTGTCATGCAACGTTCTCATGACTTCAACAAACTCATCAAGATTACTTACAGGCTTATCGTCTAGAGAGTCTAATACATACGCTGGGAGTTCACCATTGACTCCTACTGTCGCCCCGCGAGATCCATCGTACTCGTCATAGGAATCAGAGAGAGAAAATGATCCCGTGGCACTACTGATGTATACCCCTTTTACCGGCACAGCACAGAGACGAGCCAACTGGTAACTGAGATTGTGGAAAGAGGCTCCGCATACGTCTACATACCTATTAGGGGTGATATCATGCAAATTCTGCACCCGGCATTTCACAATCACGTCTTTACCGTCTCGTTGCAGTTTCAGCTCAATATCATTTCCAACGTTGTCGTCCAGTATCTCGTCTACTTTGATGAAAGTGGATATGGGCGTCCCGTTGATGCTGATAAGACAGTCGCCTTCTTCTACCAGTTTATCAGCTGGTCCTTCAGGTAAGACAGTCTCAGCTACGAGGAGTCCAATAGATTCAGGAAACAGTCGTCTGGCCTCTTTCTGAGCAGCTTCCGTCAAACCAAGCCTTCCACAATCATCGTACGGTTTGAGGTACCATTCTACTTGGATTGTGCCTCTGGTGACTGGCATGCCCTTCTGAATGAGTTCTAAAGCTCTTTTACCTCGGTAAAGGGGCAGAAAGAAGTCCGTAGACGACTCGCTACTGCCTCCGGCCTGTAATGCGACGGCATCCCCATCAATGTTGATCACCGGACTACCACTGGAGCCACCAGAGGCTGACGCCGCGGCCTGAATGTATTCTGTATTGAAATCATTATATGTAAAGCTGCCATAGTCTGGAGGATTCCTGTCAATACGACTAATGAAGCCTGCTAAGATACTCAGTTTTTCACCTGCATCATTCCCCACTACGCGGATTTCACAGCCGACTTTCGCAAGCTCAGGTTTCAGCTTCAGTTCTTTCACTTCCATATATTTAATCTTCGAGGGATCAAACTTGAGAAACCCAAAATCGTGAACCGGATCTCTGTAAATAGGTATCACGTCGCACTCCTCGTGATTATCAAATATAACTGTGCCTTTAAACGGCCCACTACCTACAACGTGCCGATTAGTCAGGATTATTCCTCTCTGACTGTCCACGACGAATCCTGTAGCTTCAGATACTGTTGCAATGTCCATATCGAAATTGGCCATTTGGGCAAAATGTATAGAAACGACTGATTTGATAACTTTCTCGATAGTTTTCTGCCATTTCGCGCTGTTCATTTGCAGCATTTCGATAGAAGCGATCCCAAGTTCAGAAATTCGTGTAGACCCAGTGAATGAACTATTTTGCTGCTTTTCACCTACGATAGATCCTGGTTGACTGTCGTCCATGACGATATCCGGGTCTCTAGCCGGGCTCTGCGGTTTGCTCTCTTCAGTTTCTGTAGTCATTTCCTCCTCTACTAGCGGTACGCTGCCATTTGACAGCGAAATACGCCGCTTCTTGCTTGAAGGGCTCGTAGGGGCCTCAATTTCCATTTTGTCCATTTTCTGATCCTGTCTGGGCGCCCTGTCTGTAATACGCAGTGCTCCGTTCAAAAAGAGCAGACCAGAGCAGCAAATATAGCTTCACGTAACTGCCAAATCACATTTATTCCAACCCCGCACACTTTACAGCACTTCTCATGCTTTTATTCACCATTCCATTCCCTGCGCCTTAAAAATGAAATTTCTCTCTCCTCGAACATCGCATCTCGCTTCACAGCCCGCCCCCACAAGCAGAGACTCGATGTCCTCCTCGCGGAATCCGTCTCTTTCCAGCCAGTGGAGGTTCTTCGCATTCACTTAACATTAGCGATAAACTGAGACAGATGAGATATCTCAAATAGGCAGGCCTTTCCATGCCATCGGAGATGAAATAACGAGAAACGGGCGCAGGGGATATCCCGAGGGATCAGCGGAGAAGCGTATGACTCAACTGCTTTCCTTCTGCAAGCCTGGACGTGAGGATGCGTTTTCAGGCTCAGGAGTAGAGTGTTGTATCCCTCTGGAAGACCCGTCGAAGACCTGTTAAAGAGTACCAGGACAGCAAGCACTCTGGAGGTTTGAATCAGGCTGGATTTCGGATTTCGGATTTATTGTGTTGTCTGAGAACTGAGGTGAATATAGAATATATAGCTGAGCAGTGAACAGGATTATTATAGACGTAAGCGAAAATGCCAGTTGCACCAGGGGAATTCGTGCAGGATGTCGTTAATATCGGCAGCGACTTGCTTATAGCAAGCATCCCTCTGATTATTGGCGTCTACGACGTCTATGTATTGACTCATTGGAGTGACTACGCGTTTGATGCAAAGAATAAGCTGTCATTGCTTCCCGCTGTAGTGGTTATCCTCTCTGTATACTATCTAGTGGACTTTCTGTTCCTACAACCATTCATTCGTTCACCACTGGCGTTCCTCCCAGGTCCTAAGATCGCAGCTATAACTGACAAATACATAATGTACCATACTTGGAATGAGAATCGCAATACTCTGTTAAAGCGGCTGCACAGTCAGTACGGCCCAGTTGTGCGTATTGGCCCAAATGAGATCTCAATCAACGATGCGCGGTACTTGAAGGATGTATACAGTGGGAATTTCGATAAATCTCCGTTCTACGCTCAGTTCGGCAACTACGGGTATGAAGTACTCTTCTCGCTGACGGAAGCCGCCCCGCATCGGAAAAGAAGGAAGATGATGGCTAAAAGCTATTCGAAAACGTTTATAGACAACAGCGTAGAAGTCCAGCGAATAATTCACGATAGAGTGACTCGCACTGTAAATTTTGTAAAGAGCAATAAGGCCTCCCCGGTTGACGTTTTCGACCTGTTCCAGGCTATGGCTATGGACGTTGTAACGGCCATTGAATTTGGCGATCAGTACTCTTCTAATACTGTGGAAGACCCAGCGTCTAGAGAGATTCTGAAAAGCTACAGGGCGCAGTCTTCTACGTGGTTCTGGGTGTGTTACTACCCGCGGTACTTCAATCTCATGGTATCCGCAACCATGAAACAGCATATAGACAAAGTCCGGCAGTGGCATTTGTCAAATGTGAGGAAAGCAGTGCTTCGTTTCTACGATCCAGCTGAAGTGAAGGCGGGGAACCCTACTGCTGAGTTAGACGATCTGGAATCTATTCCAGTAGACGAAAACCGAGTGAAATGTGACCCTGATACTTACTCTACGGTGAATACACTCTATAAGAACAAAATATATGCATATGAGGCAGCTGCGGAACTATCAGATCATATAGCTGCTGGACACGAAACTACTGGTATTACACTGGCTTATCTCCTGTATCAGCTTTCTCTTGAGAAGAATGCTGAGGTGCAGAAAACTCTGAGGGATGAGATAACCACTTTTATGCCCAGTATGACTGGTGAAGCTGTACATGATGCTGAGATTATTGAGAAAATGCCCTTTCTGAATGCTGTGGTGAAAGAAATCCTACGTCTTCATCCTGCTATCCCAGGAGCTGAGCCCCGAGTAGTTTCGTCTTCCAAGGGCTTGTCTGTTGGCTCCTCTGTGGTTCCCAGAGGTACCTGCGTGTCTATGCAGCCAGGACTTTTGCAGATGGATTCTCAGGTATTCCCGAACCCGAAGTCGTTCGATCCCTCACGGTGGATTGGGAAATCCGACGAGGAGCTACGCGTAATGAATAAGCACTGGGTTCCTTTTGGGCTGGGGATCCGTATGTGTCTGGGAATGAATATAGCGTTGAGTGAGATGAGGCTGCTGATTTTCAAGCTATATGGAGAATTTTCTACTCAGTTACCTTCAGAGTTTGACCACTCAGGGATGGCAATGGTTGATATCTACACCACTCATCCCAAGGCTGACGAGTGTTTTATTCAATTCGAAGAAAGCTCAGCATAAAAATTGAATATGAAGAGCATCTCAAGGAGCGAGTCATTTCATTTACACCATACGATATCTACAAGTTTTGTACATAAAAGAATATAAATTTAATGCCATACCGTCCAGATAGAAATACAACTCCGACCAAACCATTGCAGTGAATGGAGTAAAACCAAAAAGAAGAAGAATCAAAAAATCAGGGAAGCAACCCCCAAAAGACATACAGAGAGGGATAACCCGGAAGACAATGCAGAAAACATTATCAAATGGCGCCTGGGATTTCCCCTAGCATGACTGGCAAAAAACAGCGACTTGATAGCTCCTCTTACCAGCAAGCTGAATGCTGCAATAACAATATACAACCACTTGTGTCTCGAAACCAAACCCACCACAGTGCTATCAGTAGTCGTTGACATAAATATTAGGGATAGCAAAAACACCAAACCAATATTAAGCAGTATAGAAGAGCTTCTCCACCAAATGGGGTACACACAACTCACATTCTCCACGCTGATATCAAACAGAGACAAAAGTCTTCCAAAATGAGTACTGCCAGCCAAGGCTGAGTCTCTGGATAATTCAAAGATGCTCTCGACATCAGAAGAATGCAAAATATTATCCGAGTCTACGCTTGTCCTATCAAACAAGGAAGAGCTGCTGGAGCTCGTTTGATCATCTTGCGTCGTATAGGGTATTATACCATTGCCAGCTGCTCTTCCATAGTATCCTGTGAGATCCTGAGTGGAACCATAGTTCCGAGTGACAGTACTAGAAGAGTAGAACCCATTGTTCTTGTTGTTGATATAGCTCTTGTAGCAGTCTTCCATGGTGAAAGACACATTAGAGTCTCGTTTAGCACATCTTTGGTCACTGGTATCTTTCCGATCATGTGTCTTGCCTTTACGAGTAGCCGAGGACCCCCGGCTTAAAGGTTGAGAAGTCTTTGCGTCTGCGGACCTGTGTCCATAACGATTACCGTAAACAATTGGTTGTGATGATTTATGCCGAGGAATGTGATGTATGTTGCGTTTGCTGTTTGCCAGAGTAGGCAGTGACTTGCAAGCCTGGAGTTCTGACTCTTCCAGTGCCATTAACTGCGTCTGCGTCAGCATAGGAGACTCTTCGTCATTCTGTGCGCTGCAGATTTCAACCGTACTATCTTCCCGTTCTGCCTCAAACATACAGGACAGAGAGAAGATGAAACCAATCACCTCTGCGACACTCCAGGACAAGGCAAATATATATGAGAGTTTCCAGTTCAATATCAAACTGCCATCCAATACTCTGCCTGACTGGTCTCTCTGTGGGAGAGCTAGAATTGTCAGGAACCCCAGTTTGATGGAATCCTCTAGCATGCCTGAAGTCACACAGAGAGTGTAATAGCCGAGCCGAGATTTGACTTTCAGACACGACAGCACCAACTTCACAATAAAATACACGGCAAACCCGCCAATGCCAAGCAGACAAGACCTGCCAATATCCTGCAGTTCATATTCTTTACCTGTTTTGTATGGACAAGCAATCAGCCAGAGAGGTACAGCTAGAAGCCCAGTAGACGCTAGCAAGACGGGTGCCACGGTAGTATAAACCTCAATTCTCCTCATCGAGGCAGCCAGAACGTAGATATAACTAGTCAAATCCTCATGGTGATCCGCTGCCTTAGCAGAGTGAATGGGAACCAAACAAACACGCACAACAGGATTCAGTAGAAGATCGGTGTATAGCAGAGTATACAGTGAACACCAATAGTTCTTCAGTACTTCCGCCCTTCAGTTCTTCAATCCTCAGTCTAATGGGTTACTCCCTACAATAAACAACTCCCAAATGGCTTAAACTACCGTCTGGATCGCTATTTCCTATCAATCAAACCTCTAACTCCAATAATTTGTCAAATCAAACCTCTAATAATTTTTTTTCAGAGAAAACTTCAGATCTCCTCGATGAGATGCGCTCAACCTTAACGGACGGGATGCTTCCTTCCTAATGAAGCAACTTGAGGAGTGTCTTTCTTCTTTAGGTAAAGTTCTGAGAGGAGACGTGACGTGAGGTGGGCCGGCCCGGGAGCGGAAAAACTATAGAAGAGGAAGAAGCGGGAAGCGGAATAGTGGGGATATATGGTATTCAAGAGGGCATTAAGTTGCTTAAAAGTAACTGGAGGAGATGTATGGGGTAGCGTTGTTTGTTTCAGTTAGTATGGTGAAAGCTGCTAAGAGCTGCGAAGTCAGAATTTGCGGAATGTATGATGAGATGTTTACGGACACTGCACGACAGAGCACGTGGAAAGAGACGGCTGTGTAAAGTCGAGAAGAGAGACAATTGAGTGGATGGAAGGGATTATTAGTTGGTTTGATGTTGTTTTGGGCTTATGTTAGTCTTATATTGCGACTGTGGTGCGATTAGGGAACAGTGGGCACCGTTGTCAGGTTTCGGTATCGCGTATGCCGAGAGAGTAGTGTGATGTGGGGCGTATCTGTCGTCATCAGGACAGTATCAACAAGAGCTAGTGAAATTGGATTGAATTGAATTGAATTGAATTGAATTGAACTGAATTGAATTAAAATGAATAGAATTCTATGATAATTATAGTAGGCTACAAGGCTTGTATGCCTTGTCTTCCTATTGGGTGGTAGAAAGTCAATTACGTGGTAAGTGGCAGAGTTGGCGCTGTAACACTTGGGAATCTGCGCTCATTGGCAGAATTTTGACTCGAGTTATTTCAGCATCTTCTCAATGGTGACCCGATAATAATAGAACCCGGGAAATCGGTTGTTCTGGCTTCTATGTAGAGGTTTTAATTGAGAATGTAATAAAGTAATATGCTCACGTCATCTATATAAAAAATTTCACCTTCCGTTTTCGGCCAAACTGTGGAGAAACGGTGTATCAAGTTTCTCTGCTTGATCAACTCTGCTCGGAGTTTCCCGAACTCTTGATGGACAGTTGATGACTCGCTGATTTCTCCACAGTGACGAGCCATGCTGAATGGATGTGTTTTCAGTGGAAATATGATGACCAGGAGCTGATTCGAGTCATACAGGGTGTTTAGGCGGACAGTATAATGTGAATAAAACTATCATTTATAAACTTCTACTCCATCTTTTGTTCATCCACTGATTTATGATTGAGATGAATTGACACCTTCTAGTTCCTGACGGTCTTTAGTCTCTGGGAACTGGAAGAATATAACTCCAACACCGATGAAAGAGAATGTGAAAAGCATGAGGAAAGTTATCCACTTGAACTGCTCGAAAAGCAGAGGAGTTGTGAGAGCTAAAATGAGGTTTAGAACCCATGAGAGGGATCCGCATAAAGCATTTCCTTTAGCTCTTGCGTGTGATGGGAAGAGTTCATTAACGTAAATCCACGAAACACACCCTAAAGTTGATGCAAACACTGCAACAAACAAGATACAGAGAACTAACACTATTATACCGGGAACACCTGGAACTTGGTACTGTAGCGATCCATCAATGAGAATGTCACCCCCATACTTGAACATTAGGAATGAGATAAATGCTAAACAAACACTCAGTAAGCTGGATCCAATTAGCAAGATCACTTTTCTTCCAATCTTCTCAATGTATATGAAAGGTACCATCGTAAATACAACGTTGACAGTACACTGAATCAAAGCGGATATGAATTTAGCATCCCTGCCTATGCCTACCATTTGGCAAATGACGAAAAAGTAGTACACTTAAATGTGAAGATGTTAGCAGTAGAATCAATTGAATAACCTGTTTTGCAAATTGGTAAAAACACTAACTAAGTACATTGATTCCTGAAAGCTGACAAATGACTTGAGTGAGAAGGCCGACCACAGTGAATTTCAGCATCGGTTGATAAAACAAGTACTTATACTTGAATTTCTCCTTTTCATTTATCTGTGAAGATATTTTCTTCTCAGATAGTGTTGCTGGCGCTTCACACTCGCTTGAATCAGAAATGTCTACTGGACTCAGCGAAATCTGGCTTGTGGGTAGATAAGGCGTACATATTAATAGTACAACTCCTGGGATTATTTCAACACCCCAGGAGAATCTAAAAGCTCTCTGACCAGGGAACAGTTCTACAAAACCATAACATATGAGAATCATAAGGAAAATGCCGACTGTAAGACAAAGCTGAAGTATGGATAACAGCCGAGCCCTAAGTCTATGAGGGAATACGATTGACACGTATACTGGTAACTGAGAAGATAGAGAACCAACTGAAAGACCTTTCAAAACTCTCCCAATAATCAGCATAGGCAGGCATACCGCAGAAACGCTCATAACAGCTTATATCAGTTAGCAACAGCAAATTCTACTTGTCAAGGCATAAAAGAACTGTTTTAATTACTCACATCCAAGCAACCACAATAGACAAGCTGCAGCCAGAACTCTAACAACTCCATACCTTTCACTACCGGCTCCACCAATAAATGCCCCGACTAGAATTGTCAGTAACTTTTTACCAATACAACAATCTCAAATCTATACAGCACTCTAATCGTCAAGTTACAGCCTTACGTAGTCCACCAAGAGGGTATCCCCCAGTTAAAACACCTTGTAGTACGCTGGAAATATCTCCAAAATAGTCTTGAAACAGTTTAGTCCCCAAGAAACATCCCACTGACGAAATCTCCATACCAAGCATCAACCCCCCAATGGCTATCACCCCCGTGAGAACTCCAATGCTCTCAATAGCCATTCTACAAGCAATATCAATAGTTAAGCAGAAATATTCAGCTATAAGCAACTATACATCTACACTTACTTTTGAAACGGATAATTAGTAATGTTGGACTGCGGAGATTCCCAAGTATCACGGCCAGCGGAACATCCGAGCATCACGAAGGGAAAGGAAAAGCGGAAGAGTGTATAAAGTCCGCCCCTGTAACAATTAGCGGTACCACAAAGAGGGATCGGAACAATACGCAAACGCGAAAGCTTCGCGCCGGGGATATATAATATTAATTCACAAACACGAGAATAAAATATTGCAAACACGAACTAGACGCGTATATGGAAAGTTTCAATAATTCGTGTATTACTCGATGACAGGTTAAAGAATATACAGAATATATTTCGTGATAGACTTTCTAATTAAGACTAGCGGCTTTCTCGTACAGAAGGTCAACGACATTATTTAGCTGTTTCACGGTTTCCAGCCCTGAGTCAAAAGTGGCGTCTCTGGTCGGCTCATCGTAAATATGAAGCCATCCGTTGCCCTGATCAAGCACTCCATAGAAAACCTTATCAAGGATCATTTGAGATAACTTTCCTTCAACCTGTGTTTCATCCAGACCAATCACTTCAGCTACATGCGAGATTTCTACACACGAGAACGGTTCAATCACTTTCACCAAGTTTTGTTCCAACAGCGTGTCATACAACGCCGTGAAATGTGATCTAATAAACGGATCCGCCGAAAGCTCCTTCCCATAAGTCGCTAATGCTTCCTCAAATTCTTTTAAAGATCTATTAAAGTAAGCCTTGGCTACAGCATTCATAGCGTCAATATCCCTCCTAGAGTACTTTTGAGCAAGCTTCCCATTCAAAATGTGATTGACATCGTCAGGGAGAGTAAGCATAATCTTAGAAAGCAGCATATACTTCAGTACATCAACAGCACGAGCATCTTCCTGCCCAGTGAACCCCTCAAAGGCTTCAAAAAAGTATGAAAACGCAGTACTATAGTCTTTATCCTCTGCATGCAGTATTCCACTCATATTATCCAAATCTGCTTGAATCAGTGGGGGAACATACACTGAATTAGCTGAAGTACGAGCTGAAGTAACTGCAGCTTTCGCTTTAGTCAAATTTCTAAGAGCATGATACACTTTCGCTTCTAAAATATGTACTTCTACTAAAGTCATCTTATCATCTAGCCTTTTCAACTCTCTTAAAAGAGGATCAATGATTTCCAGGGATTTCTTATAGTTCCCCTGTTTGAAATAGAAAGACGCCAGCCTATACTGCAGTGATTGTCTCAGAAACGTCCTCTTCTCCGTATTAGCCCACTCAATGCTGTCCTCGCAGGCAGCAATTTGCGCTTCCAAAGAGTTTGGAATAGCTGAGAACATATCAATCAGATTCCTGATAATCTTTGCAGTCTTTGACTTTGCAAATGAACCCATAACGTCACGACTTTTAGGTATCAAAGCAGCTAAATTCTCCACTTTCCCGTTATCCCGGTACAAAGCCCCCAGCCCCATTATAGCACTTTCCTGTTCTTGTAGCAGTTTTTCATTGTTATTGGATCCCTTCTGAGTAAGTATCTGGAAATAAAGCTGTTCAGCTTCAGCTAGCTGTCCAGCTTTCACAGCTGCTTGAGCTTTGCTGAGCAACGAGTCGTCTGTCATGATCTCAATGATGATTTATGATGTGCTTTCAACACTGTGAATAACCAATTCGTACACAGCCCGTGAAACTGCTGATCCCGCTAGCTTATTCCTCTGTTATGCTGAAATATCTGTACGTCAATTGCGCCAATTGCTAACAAACAAGTAATCAACAACTTCCACAGCCAAACCCCGCAAACAACCGTCTATTTTCAACAGAATAACAACCAGATTCGCCTATGAAGTATCAATAAACACCCTTAATTGCACCCATCCCGTCCCCTGCCTGTTTGTTCGCCATTCTATCGGCTCGCCTCTTTCAAATGGTGTTGGCACTTCGTCTCTCGCCTCCGAGAACGTCTAGGTGGACGTGTAATGGGACACAGGTTACCCGTCCACTGAATATCTGATCAGGTAATCAGATATACGTTCTCCATAGGACTGACGGGGTACTGGAGAACTGAGAGGCTCTGAAGATGAGAGAACTGGGACTTTATCAGCACCTTTTGACGGGTTATTTGCTGCTTGTGGGTCTCAATGGACTGATTCATAGGCGGAGATACAATGTTCTCTAACCTGACGCGTGCACAGCACGTGCTGAGCTTCGGCTCAACGGTAGCCGGGTTTATAGCCTTAGCTATAATTGCTTCATCACTCTTTCAAATGGTGCTCCTGGACTCTTTTAACACGGAAAGCCAATTGGGGAACGTTCGGAATGTCGTGTCGGTGAAATACAGCCGGAGGTTTGGCGCCAGGAGCAAATCTGGCAAGGAAAACGCGCGATTTGCCTTCGATCTCGAAACAGGTATGTCTCTAATAGATATTCCCATCTAACAATCATCAAATTTCTGAATATATCAGCTAACAATTATCCCCAGACCTGTCACCACTATTCACCTGGAATACGAAACAGGTTTTCACGTACCTCACGCTCGAGTACAACGGCACCAGCTCAAATGCTGCTAATACGAATGAGATAACTATCTGGGACAAGATTATCACATCCTCGGACGATGCCTACCTGGATCTGCGGAAAGAGAAGAGCAAATACTCCGTGTACGACGTGGAAGACTCCTTCAACAACCGTGAGGCTGTTGTGAAGCTCCACTGGAACGTGCAACCTCGAATTGGACTTCTTTTGTGGGGAACAACGAAAGGAGATCAGAAAGTTACATTTGCAAGCCCACCAGAATCGAAAGCTCAGTGAATTGTATAAACCGCAGTACGGCACGTTCTTGAAAAGACTGATTAATCGAACTGCCGCTCTACCATCATTTTGTTACTTTGGCAGTTAATAGTGACTGTTGCTAAAAGCCCTAATTATCCTATTTCATTCCATAGTTTCCTCAAACTCTCTAACGAGCAATACATCGTAAGAATCTGTAGTCCACTGCTCCTTAGTACAGCAGTTTTACAGTAATGGTAAATGAGAATCAGCTATTTACTTCCTTCAATGTGACACCTCCTAAATACGATTGATGAAGACGACGTTTTCAGATAAAACTATTCTATGTATCTATGTATCTAATAGTGTTTTCAGTGAGACGAGGAAACCTCTTAAATATACTGAGAATTCCAAGATCCTCGGACTTGAAGCACTGGCTTAGGGGTAATGAGCATCTGATTTTCTAATTTTTACAACATATTCTCATTAATACCCTAGTAACCCATCTATCCTACTATCTCTCTTCTCTCCTAATTCACCCCTCGTCCATTATCATCTTCCTTACCTGCAATCCTACGTCTACAGATGCTACTTTCCTCCATCTACCCGGCGTTACATGACAAAATGCATACCATCAAATCCTATGTACATGTTCTATATTTGATGTGTAATTACTCCTCCTCCCATGGCCCTTCCACGAATTCCACAGCTTCGTTCCGTCGGTAAGCCCATGAACCAGGGATCGAGACGAATAACGTCTCTTTACCCCGTGAAAACTTGAACCTGTCTACCGCGTCACACAATAGCGGATACTTTTCATACAACTCCTCAACTATGCTCTTGATACTTCGATCTGGATTCGAATCCAAATTGTGCCGAATAAACCCATTCATGGCCGTGGTAACAACTCCAAGCGAATGATCAGTCAGATAGAACAGTGGGTACTTTATTTCATCATTTTTCCGCTTGCTAGAACGTCGGCTCATAGAGCGGTTCTTCCGCCGATCCCGCCTTTGGCATGAGATGAAAATATATCCAGACATGAGTCGTTTCTCGGCAATTTCCAATGCTCGGTGAATTGTACCAAGACTGCGCAACCCCAATTGCACAACTTCGTTTAGTTGCTCATTCGTCACACGGAATCCGTCGTTTTCAAGCGTTTCTAACAGTTCCAGAGCTTCCTCGGGCCGTTTATCCGCCTGTAATTGCCGCAGTTTAGCACCAAACGTCGAATAGAACTCCCCACGAAACCGCCGTGGTATTTCCGTTCCCTCTTCAGCTCCCAGAGCCTGTTTCAGCGACTTTGACCTCACTTTCCAGTATAAATCACTCCAAATACTCTCTACAGCGCGATGATTCCCCGCAGCAGATTCCATCAGTAACGTCGTTTTCAACAACGAAATGCTGTCTGCCACATTTTGCTGCGTCTTCTGCATATACTGTTCCAACAACCCTCTGAGCAGTCCTGGATCTCCCTTGCCCGCTGCAGGGCGCAGAAACGTGGACACCACATCCGGTGATGGAAGCGTCTTGGGACTGTGAGGCGATCCGCGGTCCGGCTCGTGGTCTGCAGCGAGAATCTCGTGCACAAGCTGACCTACCCAAGCAAGATCTTTCCCGTCTTCCAGCAGCAGATGGGTGTAGGCACGGATCACCAGCCCCAAAGCTCGGAAGGAAGCCGACGGCAAATGCTGGTTGAGCATGTCAAACACGGCAATGGTCCTATTGTACTTTTGCAGCCTATTATAGTGCCACATCAATACACAGAAATGCTCATCGGCGGCGGGAACTGTGGCTCCCTCAGCCACCAAAGTCTGCAGCTTAGCCTCGGCGTCCTCTACACGGTCCTGGCCACACAGGAACTCCAGCACCTGCGCCATCCATTGCCGGTTTGGCCGGAACTGTGCAGCTTCCACAACAACCAAAATCCGCTGCCCTGTGGCCCAATCTCGAGATTGGTTAGCCGCTTTCAGAAACGTTGTGTATGTATCCAGCTGCGGCTCAACACCCGCCCCGCGCATTGTTTGCAGAAGTTCTGCCAGCCGCTCAGTGTGCCCTGCTCGCAGGTACACATTAGCCAGAGCATTATACGCTACGCGATCCGGTACGAGAGGCCCTCCGGCGCCGAATGCTTCATTCCACACATCCCACGCTACAGCGGCTTCCCGTTTATCGGCACACGCTGCTAGCACTACGGTTACTGTTTCTACTGTAACTGCCCGTCGGGCTTTCCCTCGCAGTTTCCGGTACAACGACAGAACACCGTCAAAATCCCCCACAGCCTGCCGCAAGCGGAGGAAAACCAGCACCGACGTCGTCACATCCGGCTGGAATCCAAGCTGTGGCAGCCGTTCGAACCACGCTTGTACTTTCTCGTACTCTCCGCGGGCTAATGCATGCTCCATCATCACCTTCACAATCTCTTCCGTCAGGGGGAACCGCGACGACTCTAAAGCGGCAAACAACGAGTCCAAAACGTCACTCTGCATGGCCCCGGCCAACGCCCGGAGCATCCGAAGCACTTCTCGCTGCTCCTCGGAAGAAAACCTCCGAGCCGGCGAATGTTTCACTGCCAGAACCAGACGTCTCACTCCAGCCTGGGCCCCGTCGTAATCCCGATGCTGCAGGCTGAGCTGTACAATGATGCGCAGTTGCTGCATGGATCGCAGCGGAGGGTACATGTTATAGAACTGGATAGCCTCCGAAACGTGCCGAGAGCGGGTGAGAGCGGCGATAATAGCCGTGAGATGTTCCGTCCGACGGAATTGTACTGGGACTTGAGGCCACAATTCTAGCGTCCTGTCTGTATGGCCCGCGGCGACAAGCTGAGACATCACCGAAGCGTAGAAATCGGCAATCGAGATTCCAAGACTCTCTGGAGCCCCCGGTATTCCGAGCGGTTCCTGCAGCAAAGAGGCTACGGCAGCAAAATCTGACGGTTCAAGCTGAGCCACAATTTCCCGGAGCGCCAAAGCCTCCCCGCCTCGGTTAGAATCAACGTCGAGCCGAACCGAGCCATGGCACCTCCCGACAATGAACAGCCACAGCAGTAGAACGGCCCGACGCGCCGGAAGCTCTGCCGAGGCTTCCAAGGGCTGCAGCAGCGTGCATGGCAGCTGCAGGTTTCGGGAAATGACTCGGAGAATTGCCGTGTAAGTCCCGTTTGCGGCGGGCAGTTCCGCTAGCACGCGCACGGCAAATGAGGCAATCTCGGCGTAATCCCGTTGACACAGAAGCACAAGCAACAATGCCTTTGTTGCCGGATACGGCAATTCAGCCACCGGCAGCCCCAGCAAAGCTTCTACTAATAACGACCAGGACGAGAAGATTCTCGGCACTCCAGCAGCAATCTGCGCAGCCACATGGCCGTCCAGCAACCGCAGAACCACCACACTCCATTTGTGAATCAGAAACCGACGCACTGGGGAATTTTTTACATTAGCCACCTGCTGAAATACGTCGTAAGCCACTACAATAGCGTGGCGCAGGGAGTCTTCGTCATGAAGATCCGGGCCCGTAAGACGCGAGATCTCGGCAGATGCGGTCCGCAGCAACTCTGCAGCGTAGAATTCAAAGTCTCGGTCGACTGGAGTGTTGAATTGTTCCTGCGGAGACAGGATACTCCAAGGAGAAAAGGATTTATGTCTCTGAGTCTGTACAGTTTCAAGTTTTTCGGCGAATATCTGGGCTAAAGGTTGCACGGGGCTGGCCGAGTCACGTGTGGTCATGCTGCGGGAGTTGGAATGGCGCAGACGAGGCGCAGGCGGCCTATGAGGTGATCCAGCCGACCAGCAGGCTGCTAAAGTGGAAAATCGGGCAGAATGGGCACCGGTGGGGTACCGGGAGGCTGCACAGCCTGGTGGCGGGATGATGCCCGAGGGAATCAAATGAACTGACGCATTCCGAGTGCCTTTGTGGCCTCCTCTGGTGGCCTGAGGGTTGCGTCGCGGAGAATGATGAGGGGAGTGCCGAAGTGAAGCCGAGCATCTGATATCAGTAGCTCTAGCTCGGGATAGTAAACAGAGGGCCAAGAAGAGTTCCGGGCGGAACCTCGGGGGGTCTCTCGGTTTGAGCAGCACAAACCCCACAGATGCGCTGCTCATTTCAAATCACGAGACTGCTGTGGCGGTCAAATGGGATATTCCAATCATGCCTTCCGACTAAAGTCTCGAAAGAGATGTCGGAGATAGTATAGGGGATGCGGCCGGCCCAATTGCGGGTCCTTTTGTATGAAAAAATCGGAGAGGCAGTTGGCAGAATGCGTGATTGAAGGATCCGAACAAGCTATGCTTAGGTAAGCCCGCTGTTGAGTGAGTTAATGGATCGATTCGTGGGTTCTTTTGATATCGAGTGATATTGGAACTGGAAAATTTTCCGAGGTCTGTAGTTCGATGCAGTGTGCTGCGGGTGTATAAGACAATTCTGCAAGTGGTGCAGGAAGGTGCAGTGGGGATGGGGGGATGGGGGGTTCGGGAGTGGAGAGTAGCGAGAAAGCGGAGAGGTTGGGCTTGGATTGGTTTCGCGAGAAGGTAAATAGAGAATAAAAATAGGTAGATGGGAAATGAGTAATGAGAGCAGTACAGAGGTTTGAGGGTCGCAGAGCGTAGTGAGTACATTGAAGGAGTGTCTAGTATATAGTGATGAGGTAATCGGTATTTGGCATGAACAAAACAATGGGAGAGACGGGAAGCGTTTAAAAACGGAAGATTGGTGATTCTAATAGTTCCAGACATTTCCATCTTTATTTTAAAACAAGTAAAAGACAATTCAAACAGTTTATATCATTTGAACCGTACTTTCTACACGACACAGATGAGCCAACTCCGTGTCCCATATCAGGTACCATTAACAGTTGGCCCGTGGGGAAACATGAAGTCCTCTCATATCATCTCTCATAGAAAATG
This sequence comes from Sporopachydermia lactativora, assembly GCA_030579575.1. Classification (NCBI taxonomy): domain Eukaryota; kingdom Fungi; phylum Ascomycota; class Sporopachydermiomycetes; order Sporopachydermiales; family Sporopachydermiaceae; genus Sporopachydermia; species Sporopachydermia lactativora. Next base: position 51,099 of record JAKTRH010000078.1, read on the forward strand.
AAATTCTTTATAGGAAGAAGAGAAAAGCATTACAGGGCCTTCACTGCTGTTTTCAGTGATTAACGAGACTTCTATGGTGCTGAGAGTATTATAAACCTAGGTAGGATCTTCCAGTATAACTTCTAACGATGTCTGGCCGAGGAAACTCCGGGAAGTTCGCCGGTAAACCCGGGAGGAAGAAAACGATCGCCACAACTCATTCAGCTAAATGTACGTACAACCAGGAGGTTTAAGGAAGAAATACATATACTAATAAGATTCCAGCGGAGGAAATCAAGCGGTCGCTTGTGCGGAGAGCACGGATAAGGAAAAACTACTTCAAAGAACTCGAGAAACAGGAGAAACGAGGGAATAATGAGGAGGAAACTGGAAAGGCTGACAAGTCCGATAATCAAGATAGCTCTATAGAGAAAAGCGAGGGGAACACTTCCACTATCAACACAGCAAACAACGAACAGTCCAAACATAAGCGGGTAAAAGTGAGTAACTAAGTAGTACAATTCCACTTTCTAGATGCGGTACTAACTAGAAATCAGCCTTTGACGTATCAGGAGAAACTTGAAAAGATTGCTAAGCGGAAGGAAGCGGAAAGATTGGAATATATCAATAAAAAGCGGCAGAAGCTGGAACTGGTGAGACAGAATGAGAAGAAACGTCAAATGCTGAAAGAAAAATTCAGTAAGAAAACGGATAAGGGTCAACCTTTAATGGGTCCGAGAATTAATGCTCTTCTTGATAAGATAAAAAGCAATAAAGATTTGTACAAATCAACGTGAATTCACGAGTTTTCTCTATTATTAGCCGTAGTATTTTTATCCATCATTTACAGCAGATGCTGCTCATTGAATGTCAAGTTCAGTTTAAAGCAACCATTGCCTCTCTACAGACAATTCATCCTTCGTGACATCAGATGTATAGAGGATATTACGATGGGAAACTATTGCCCGGATCCAGCTCGGGTCCTGAAGAAACATTGGATCTGCTGGGGTTTCACTTGGGGCCTCATCTGATGGCTCGACCGTATTTCTTTCCATGGGCACATCAGCATTTGGTAGAGTCTCTGTAGTTTCTGTAATTATTACATCCTGGTCTTCAGGTTCTTCAGATTCTCCTTGTTCTCCTTGCTGAATCTCTTCATTGTCCTCATTCTCATTCTCATTCTCATCCTCTTCATCTTCATCTTCCTCCTCATCCTCATTCACCCACCTATAATCTCCATTAACTCTCTCACATTCAGTGAAAAGCCGCACTTCTCCTCCCACACTCACAGAAATGAACCGAGTGAAATTGCTGGGATACATGCTCAAAAAGGGATCTTCTCCCGACCTTTCTATATGAACATGATAACCAGCGTGCTCCTCTTTCGTCTTAAACCACGGAGGCCGGAAATCTCCTACTCGGATCCTTGGTAGTGTGATAGTATGATATTGAAACTTTGCTTCCAGTGTAAAATTATCACTAAAATGCCCCGAGGATGTTATACCTACGATAGTACCCAATTGGTCTCCAGCTACTGTCAGGCCGTTGCTATGCGCAATGTCTATTATTCTGCGAGGTATATCTTCACTGGAAAGTCGTGTTAGCGATTGTCATCTGCTGAACTGTTATTGATCATTACATACCTGTGTCTGTTGAGGAAAGTACCGTTTGACACACTAGGATAGAAAGCCTTTACGGAATCTCTCTTAGTTCCGACAAACACCATCTTTTCAGACACTGCGAGGGATACAATCAGACTAGGAAGAACTTCTGTTGCCAGAATGACGAACCTGGTGACAGACAAGATAGTTAGTATGCGATTGACTGTTTTTATAGATGACATAGGTACATACTTCTTTCTTTTGAGGTCGACAGAAGCCAGAAGGAGTTTACGACCTACACTGAAAGCAAACGAGCTAGAAAGCAGATAGTTAGTGTGTGTTTCGGTTAGGGCACTTAAATCTGAGCTATGTGCATCTAACTTACGTTTCATTGAACTTCGCAATAGCAAAGATGGGGCCGTCTGTCTTATACTGGATAACCTTGCTCGCGTTGATAGAATCTCCAGATGGTGAAGACGTTAGAAGCAGCAAAGACAGCCTGTTGGAGGCCTGGTTAAGAGTGGAAACTGAACCTGTGAGAAGGTACGCCTGCTTTTCGCGGGGTGTAGAAGTATCCGTCTCATTTATTGGGCTTCCTGTCTCTGCTATAGGGAAATGACATAGTGAGATTATCATTTCGTCCTTTGTGAAGAGATCAAACAGCTGACTTCGGAGTGCACTTTGGTCTTGCGTGATGTTTCTGCCGCTGGTAGAAAGTTAGTGCGTGAGCAAAGACTACAGACTTAGCACTAGATATGCCATAGAGAAGATCCAAGCCACGTATAGTAGTATCAAGAACTACTATAACCGAAAAAACTTACCCAGATATATCAATCAAACAGAACGCCGGGTGCTCCGCTGGAGCCTTCAGCCCCCATGTCGGAACCACAGACACAGCTAAAATATCCAATTGTTCTACATAGCAAAGGCGTTTCGGCGTCTTGCCAAGCCGTATCTTCCGCGTGAAAGCACGAGGGTACTTATCCAGAGACATGAGGTACACTGATTTGTTCCGTACGACTCCCACGCAGGATATCCCCAGAATAGTGAAGGGAAAAAGTTGAGAGACCGGTCGATCCAGTTTGTCGTCATTAAAGTACACTCGTTCCATGAAACGGTCACCTTTCCCAATGTTTTGATCGTAATCTAACCGCCATACATCGTCGCATTTCACCAATACGTGTTTCATGCCTGGCACAGCAAAGAATGAGACAGGGCTCAAACCCAGAGTCATCACCGTGCAAGACTGAACTTGAATCGACTGGGTTCTGCCGCCTGGAGTTGAACCGGTAGTCAGATCTATCTGTAGGATACGCATTATTCCATTACGCTGGCCCAGAAGCCAGTACTGTTTCCCGTCGGGAGTTTGAAAGCTGAAAGTGTCGTTGAGCGGGAGTTCTCCACGATAATACAGGGATTGAGCTGGAAAAGTTAGTAAAGCAGGAATCAGAGGAAAAGCGAGGATTCTCGATAATGGGGAAGAAACCTGAAGACTGGGGTATGAGAACAGAAGCGAAATATAACCAATGTTGGAATTTTACAGTACCAGAAAACAGACGATATAATCCCGCACTGACGAGCCAGAAAGTTACTGTAGAGAAATGCGAAGAAAAAGATCATCAGCAGCAATCAGTAGTATCATAAAACATTCCTACGTATAATGAACAAGAAATTCAGCGACACAACACAACAAATGTCAATCCAGACCTGAAATCATGCAAATTCCATTGTCACGTATCACACAAAACACGGAACCCACATGATTTGGCTATATATTACACAATTCCCAGGCCCGTAAACTTCTCTTCCCCCAAATACACAACTTACCAGTAAAAAACCGAACCATCTTCAGCTCTTTCTCGGGCGCAACCTGCAGCAACATCACACACCTGTTGTAAAATCCTGCTGCTATCATTGTTTTACCAAATCTGACCTGTCAGTATACCTTTTATCCATACCTCTACGATTTCTGCCTCAAAATTCACTTACAGTTCAATCACGCGCACAAATGATACTTGGAAATCATTCAGCGAAAACTCAGACTTCTTTTCAATCACATCGCATACATCGTGATACTCCATTTGCAGCCCTTGTCGCACTTCATAGAACTCCATCCAAGCAGTGAGATCTCCGTCGTCGTTAGGGCGGTATCCGACGAGAAATAGTTGCCCACAGCTGAAGGCTGCTAGCGTGACCTCCAAATCCAATTCTTGAGTCAGTTTTACGCCTCGGAGGTCAGCCACACAGAGTTGCCGTTCAGTGACCTGCAAGCAAGCGCCAATGCTCGGGATTTCCGCAATCAGTACCGAAGCTGCCGGCTCTACCAGCCCGCTGGTAGCCTGGTCAATTTGCAGCTGACCTGAGGAGCTGTCTTGAGTGATTTCATACACTAAAGTCTCCTCCGCAGCCACTACAATCAGAAATGACTCCCCGCGTTCTGTGGTATAAGGGAATACAGTCTGTAGGAGCGGGAGGCGCAGTAGTTTCAGCTTCCTCCGCGCCACCACTCCAGTTAATAGCCGAGCCACACTTCCTCGCTCTCCCATCCCTGAGCCGAGCCACAACTCCGACATCCCACCCTTTGGAACTACAGCTACATCGGCCACGGGGCTCCAATCTTCATACTCCTCTAGCAGGTCATCCACAGCAAATTCGTACAGAGGGATAAGCTGTTCCTGCACTGCACCACTCGCGTCGGTAAAAAGCTCGGAATCTGCAGCGGAAAACAACCCGGACACACTGAGAAGCCGCCCAGTCTGTCCATCTCCACCGAAAGCCAGCAGAAACGCCGTAGCAGCCCCCGGGAGCCGCTCCAACATCAATGCTCCACCTAGCGGGCCACGGGCAGGTCGAATCAACGGGAAAAGTCGCACTACACCTGTGGAGGAGACAAGTACAGAGTAAATAACTCCAGCTTCTGTGGAAATAACTACTTCATCATACTCTCCAGGGGAACCCAGTTGATTCCCCAAGTCGCCCAGGCTTCCCGCTTCTAACCGAAGCACCGAACTGTCCGGAACATACACAGAAGTAACGAAAGACGGCAGCGGGCATTTGGCAGAGCTCAGAAAGTCCCGTGAGTTGGCCAGCAGTTTTGCCGTTTCCAGAAGTAGTAGCGAAGACTCCATGACCAGCAGAAGTCCGCCGCCGACTCGGCAAGGCACAACATGCACCGGCAGCCCCACGGCAACTGGGAACGGCGCAGAAGCTTTCTCTGTGAGCTGCAGAGGTCCCTGGGTGGCCCACTGGTACAGCGCACAGATCAGGCGATTATGGGAATTGGCGTAAAGCACAAATAACAGTGCTTGGTCAGTGGCGTAGCTGTCTAGCAGATCTACAAAGCAGCAGTGGACAATTTGGCCATCTAAGCGGACACTCTGTGTGCGGAGATGGGAGGAAGATGGTGGAAACTTGGGAGAGTTCAATGGAGGGTCTGGGGATTCACTTGTCTTAGCTGGAGATTCACGGGTAATAATCAACAGCCAATCCTGATACGAAGAGACTACTAAAGAGCGGGAAAGTCTATCTACACATATCTCGCGGCCCACATCTGTGATCAGAGGGCTTCGGGCCGCGTGGAGACTACAGAGTTTTGTAATTGGGAACCGGACAGTAGCAGAAGTCACATCTTCGTCGGAAATGTCCTGGAAACTGTGGACAGGGCGGGCCAGCTCAAGGTACGGTAGAACGAACACTAGAAAGCCACAGCGCAGGGATAATACCAGGGCATCTTGCGGAAACAGGCTGGTGCCAAGCGGGTTCCATTTCACAACGGTGGCGTCTCTGATAGGCGATTCAAGCTGCAGTGTTTCTCCATTGCAAATCAGGGACGATTCGCGGATTACTATTATGACGCGTTTAGCCTTGACCGCTGAAGGGTTCGTTTGAGAGTCCAGCGGCTCTTCTTTGACGTCAGGCGATTTTGGCGGGTTCTCAGGATAAGTTTCGTCTAGCTGTGAGGCGATATCGGCGTAGAAATCATCCATTTTGTAGATATCCATGCTATCCTCTGTAGCGTTTGACTGCTGCGTCTCTTGGGCCGCCGGAGCCTGCCCGGACGGCAGGGCGTTTTGCGGGGCATTGAGGGGTTCAGCGGGGGTCAAGGAAGCCGCGGTTACAGGAACGTCAAGCTCAAATATCTTCTTGATCAGCGGGGAACTTGCTATGGTTTGTTCCAGCACGGGTAGATGGCTCCATTCTTTAGCCATGATTATGAGTCATTATAGTCTGTGAAAAGGGGGCATGAAAGCGTGTAAGCGTCACAGGAGTTGTAGGAGATGTAGCTGAATGTGTGAAAGCGTCCAATAGGTTAATTTCGGAGTTTCTGCTCAGTCAATTGGCATTTAAAGGAGCCTGCGGGCCATCCGATGAACACCCGAAGAGACAGGTTTGGCTCAGAAAGAGACGCGATGTTAGCTGCTGAGCTGTTACCGTTTTGGGTAAACGATGATATCCGACGGTTAAGGCGCATTAGCAGCATCTGTTATGGGACGAAGACGGTTTGCAAAGATACAGAGTGATTCAGCAGTGTTGAGGGTAAATGGAGTCTAAGAAAATATCCAAGATGGTGTCTATTTATATTTTGTATGTATCCAACTAGTTTGGTATAAAAGAGTGCAAGCTTAGGCAGAGAGTTGAGCGCGTTCTGAAGAGAAGCTCGGTATGATGAATGGTTATAGGATTACATAATCATATACTGGCTTGGATAACGCTATATATAAATGATTACGTCATCGTAGAGCTTGGCTATCTTCAACAGCATGAGATGTAAAGATGAAGAACAGATGGTGATATTTCTCCTCTACAAAGCAGTTTATATTGACATTTCCTGAGTATTACTGGTTGGCAGAAGTTGCAGATCAGGTGCTGGAACGGAAGTAACGAATGAGTGAAGGAGATTTGACGTCTGGAGTGGTAGAGGTGGTGGAAGAGGTAGAGGAGATAGATGTGACAGAAGCTGGAGAGAATGGAGAGACTGGAGAGTCTAAAGAGGCTGTGGAAGCTGCAAATGTTGGAAACGCTGAAGAATCTGAACTCGTGGAACAAATAGACCTGTCAGAACTTCGGAGGCAAGTGCTGGAAGAACAGGAGCATGTGAAATATCTGGTAAAACAAGTTATGGAAGCCAAAGAGAACAGCGAGAAGCTGGAAGAAGAGAATAACTATCTCCAGACCTATATCGACAGTCTTATGAGCTCAGGGGCTGTTCTATCACATGGGAAATGATTTTCTTATCTGAATATAATGGGTTGCTCTATGCGTTGTTGATCGTTGTCGTTGAACACAGAAGAAAGTTGCTTGCTTCCACCTTCTTACGCCATTAGAGAGGAGCAGAGGAGCAGAGGATCAGAGGATCAGAGGATCAGAGGATCAAAAGAACATAGTAGAAGTAGAAGGCTGACACTGTTTTGCCTTTTTAAAGGAATCAGATGAACTGTTGAATTCAGTAATAGTGGCCTCCCCATATGGTGAGATTTCTGGGCGTAGATGAGCTGTTTGAATGGAATATCCTGGAAACAATATTTCAGCTTTTATTTGCAATGAGCTGAATTGAATGTCGAAGGAAACCGAGCATGTGACTCTGATAACTCATCTAGATAGTTTCCTCAGTTGTTGCTTTGTTGCGAGGATGTATTTCCTATGTATTGTGGTGTTCTGAATTGGATTAAATATATATATAGATATTTCGTCCTGTGATTCAGCTATTCTTTCTAGGAGGTCAGAGCAGGGAAGGGAAAAGGATATATCAAACGTACTATAAAGGTACAATGCGCGCAGCTCTTCATGACTCTGGAGGTTTGGCTGACCCGTCAGAAGGAATCTGTGCTGGATTTACGTCAGGGAACTGCTTAAATGACTCTTTGTTTGAAATTTCTAGCATGGCTGGGTCTCTGGTAGATCGTGTTTGATAATTGACTATAGTTTTGCGTTATACTGGGAGTTTAGAGTAATTCTCAATATTAATATGGGGTTTTCTTGATTAACAGGCCATTCTGTTGAAGATTAACCTGTCATTGCTCAGTACTTTATCCATAGTTGAAGACTTATCCTTGTTGATGAGTTGAAAGATTAGAACAATAGGTGAACCGTATATTGTATATATTGATGGTTTCAGAATAAACATCATGTACTGACTGCTGTTCAGGTAGATATCCGCTTTACTGAAATGCCAGCTGAACGAGTGAGATGTTTGTGCTGTATCGGATGAGCTGTTCAATTGAAGCACTGATCTGCTGAGCAATGCAGTTCTGAGATACTGCGATAGGTAGGGCCTGGTCAAAATATATAATAGCTGTTGGAGAGCCTGTTTTCCGGGGTTAAGCTATGTAGAATAATGAATTGAGCTTGAGTATGCCGTTTGAGGCCTATGAAAAGTCCTATAAAGATAGATTAAGTAGGACCCGATTCAATTTTAATTTTTAGATGGATTTTATGCTGACACGGATTTCAGACTTCAATCAGTTTCCTGTTTTATAGCCTCCTTATGTTGTGAACCTGTTTTCTATATAACATCCGTACCTACCATGTCATTAGTTTGAAAGCAACGGGAAAGGTTCAACAACGATGTCCTGAGGATGTTCTGAAAAGCAAACAGGTAGATAAAAAGTTGTTTTAAAGGCGGCCTAAAATGATCCTTATAAGTCTGAAGTTCTCATAAATATGTGCAGAATCAGAACAATGCTCTGACTACTCCTACTTTATCTTAATATACTTTCAACTTCTAACTCAAATTTTCAGTCTATACAAATATTTACAAGCGATACGACTCGTCTCGTCTATTTCTTCTTCCCCTTCTTCTTCTGGTTAGCTTCTTCAATAAGCTGTTTCTGCAGGTGTGGTGGTGCCGGTGCGTATTCTTTGAATTCCAGCGAGAATTCACCCTTACCCTGAGTGTTAGCTCTCAGAGTTGTAGCAAAACCAAACATAGCGTTGAGCGAGCAATCGGCAGTGATGGTAAACTCATCAGCACCGTTTTCGGTCTCCAACACTAAAGCTCCCTGTTTGTTCAACAGCCCAAGCACAGCACCCTGAAACTCCATAGGAGCAGTCACGGAAACTGACATGATAGGCTCCAAAATGATAGCGGTGGCATTCTCAAACGCCTGCTTGAACGCAAACATTGTAGCAGTCTTGAAAGCCACATCGGAAGAGTCTACCACGTGAGTCTGACCATCTACGATATCCATACGAACTCCTACGACTTTATGGCCCAAGAGAGGTCCCTTTTCACATGCTTCATAGAATCCCTTCTCACAAGCACTAAGGAACTTCTCGTGAATCTTCCCACTGACGATATGCTCCTCAAATTTGTTCTCCGTGGTTCCCTCTTGCGGGTACAAAGTTCCTACAACTTTAGCGTACTGTCCAGCACCTCCACTCTGTTTCTTGTGAGTGTAGTCAAAGGCTCCCGGCGTAGTGATAGTCTCACGGTACGATACCTGCGGCCGGCCTGTCACACATTCAATGTTGTACTCTCTTTTGAGCCTTTCAATGTAGATTTCCAAGTGCAATTCGCCCATACCAGAGATGATAGTCTCTTTGTTCTCCAGATCGTAGTGGATACGGAATGTGGGGTCCTCTTTCTGGAATCTGTTGACAGCTTTAGCAAAGGCTGCTGGATCCGCGTTCTTCGGGGAAATAGACAGCGAAATAACAGGATCTGGCACGAACATAGACGTCATAGCATACTGAATGTCGCCAGCACAGAAAGTGTCTCCGGAAGAGCAGTCGACACCAAATGTAGCGCAGATCTCACCAGCGGCAATCTCGTCTGTTTCCTCCATCTCGTTAGAGTGCATCCGCGCCAGTCGAGAGATCTTAATCCGTTTCTGAGTCCTGGTATTGGTGATCTGAGACCCCTTCTTGAGCTTTCCTTGATACACACGGATATACGTAAGCTGGCCGTACTTCCCGTCTTCCAGCTTGAACGCCAGACCGACAAATGGCTCATTGGCAGCTGAAGCCAACGCCACAGGTGTCTCATTGTTCAGCAGATCAAGCCCTTGGTTGTAAATCTCGCTGGGGTTCGGCAGGTAGTCCACAACAGCGTCCAGCACAGGCTGGATGCCGCGGTTGGCCAGCGCAGAGCCCATGAGCACGGGGGTAAATCTACGAGCAATAGTAGCTTTACGAATAGCAGTTTTAATCTGTTCTACGGTCGGCTCCTTCTCTTCAAGGAACAGCTCGGCAATCTCCTCGTCTACGTCGGCAAGCGTCTCAATCAGCAAGCTGCGCTTCTCCTCTACAAGGTCCTTCAGCTCATTGGGGACAGGTTTGCGTACTATTGTCTCACCCTGCGGTCCCTCGTTGTACAAAGCTACTCTGTCAATGATATTCACCACACCCTGCAGGTCGCCCTCGATGCCGATAGGCACCTGGATGGCTGCAGCAGGGATTTTCAGCTTGCTGTTCACCATATCGACTACTCTCCATGGGTCGGCGCCCATTCTGTCTAGTTTGTTAATAAAAGTAATCCTAGGAACGTTATAACGACGCATTTGACGATCTACGGTAACAGTTTGCGACTGTACGCCTGACACAGCGCACACAACAAGCACTGCACCGTCTAAAACACGGAGCGCACGTTCTACTTCAATGGTGAAATCAATATGGCCAGGGGTGTCAATAAGATTGAAATGATAGCTCTTATCATCCTTATCCCAAGAGCAGTAGGTAGCAGCAGACTGGATGGTGATACCCTTTTCACGTTCCAGCTCCATATGGTCCATCTTCGCCCCGACGTTGTCCTTACCACGGACTTCGTGGATGGCTTTAATACGCCCAGTGTAGTAAAGAACGCGTTCAGTGAAAGTAGTTTTACCAGAATCGATATGAGCAGAGATACCGATATTGCGGATCCGGGACAGACGTTCCACGTCTTGCGGGGAGAGCTGTTCGTTGGCTTTTGTGATTTGCACCACTTCGTCGTCGTAGGCGTCCGATCGTCGAGCTGAGTTTCTAAAGCCGCGGGCCGAGGCCGAGCCTGAAGCCGAAGCCGAGCCGGCAGCCCAGGCCGTCGGGCGGGTCACCGCAGCGGCTCGGGCAAATAAATGCGCCGTGCGCGGAACTCTCGTGGCTATCCAGCTCATCTTTGCTAGGAGAAAGACGGGATGTCACAGAAAGATACACACGGGGGAAGGGGAATGAAGAAAGGGAAAAATCAGAGAATGGGATTTCATTGATCATGGAAATGGACATTTCACTGAAAATTGGATGTTCCCGAGACGTTTTAAGAGGCAGGGAGGGTAACCCGAGGGGGTGTCGGGAGATAATATGGGTAGGAGGAGACGTTAGGATATGGGAGGAGACGTGGTGTACGAGATGAGAAGCGATGTCGGAGATGTGTGGGGAGAAGGGAGGGAGAGGGGAGGGAGAGGGAGAAGGGAGGAGAGGAAGAAGAGGAATGGCGTTAATTAAGGGAATGAAATAATATATTGTAAGACTTGGGTGGTTATAGAGGTTGGTATATTGGAATGCGGTTGGAAATTATTGGGGTTTGGGGCGTTGTTTGTAGATATATTGCACGGTTAACAGTTCATTTGTTCTTCACAATGATTTTCCGTCTGGGGGATGAAAAATTAGAATCAGACTGACTTCTTGAAGCATCGGACTGTTTTCCATCTCTATATGTTGACTGTATGGCTGTTCATTGCATTCCTTATAATATTTCATGGTTAGCTGGTTAGTTTTCTTAATTTAGTAAGAGAAATTTGATGTTTATATGGCAATGGATGATGTGTTATAGAGTGAAATCTCTTAGCAAAGGATACAAGACCTTCGACCTGTAGAATAGAAGTGTAAATATCAGTAGAACGAACTTCGGGTTCCACTAATGTCTGCTTTATTAGATTTTGTAGGCCAGTAGTTCAATATCTACGTTATGGCCTATTTAGGTCTCCTTTTCGTGATATATAGTGAAAATGGGTATGGGAGAAAATTCACTGACTTGTAGTTGATAAATGCTGTGACGTCTCTTCATTTCAACAACCCTTAGTGATTGCCTCCGATCTCCTGTTCCCTTGTCGTTCTCAAGCTGCTAATCTTTACAATCTGCTAGGTCCTTCTGCTCGGCTACCATTTGTTTTCTCATTCTAGCTACATTTTCATCTTCTTCCAACATAACATTTGCGCCTGATCTCAAGTTTTTCATTTCTAATATTCTAAGAGCTGCCCTTCTATTCTATCAACAGTCATAGTCCGCTAAATTTGCATCAATTAAGCTGTAAACCCATTAAAATTAAAAGTCCAATCAAGTAAACAGCCAAACTTGAAACCCGTAAAACCTCTTAACACACGTAATTTGCTCTCTACTACTTCCCCTACCTCCTACAACATTTTCAAGGCATAAACTGAATATAAAATAAACTAGCTATGTAAAGCTGAATATAAATCAACTGTCTAATCCCACCTATGGATTGCTACTCGTGCTATTCCTATTTGAGTGAGCCATACTCGTCCGCTCATTAACATCGGCGTCTCCATTATCCACATATTCCAAAGAAGGAGCTTCAGTTTCACCAGCAGCATCAGCATCCAAATCAATTCCGAACTCATCCCGCAAGATGGCCTTCTCGGCAGCTGTTGCGGCATCCTGGGAGCCGTAGATGGCAATAGCAATAACACCAAGCACACCAGCAATGCATGAAAATACCAGAGCGACAATTCCTCTAGCTGTGAACCCACCAGGCAGAGGTTTCGGCTGTACCGGTTCTCCAGTGAGATCTTTCAAGTTCTCCACGTTAGCAGCAGCATTTCCCTCATAAGGCACACCAGCGGCTTTGCACATCTCGATATGATTCTGTGGGATAGTCTGGTTAGCCTGAATACTGAGAGGATCTTCAATGAAGATCATTGCCAATCCCTGCGTCAAATGCCATTCAATGTGGCAGTGGAAAAACCACACACCAGGGTTATCAGCTTTGAATCGCACGGCAAAGTACGAGTTAGGTCTCACATATAGAGTGTCACGCTTCATAGGCACTGCAGGGACATCGTAATCTCCGTCTTCAGAGAATTCTTCTGGGGCGTCATCAGGGAACGAGGGGCCGCGCACAACCGTCTGAAAGACGTGCCCGTGCAAATGGAAAGGATGAGTACCGGAATCACCATTGTTCAGCACCAATTCAACAATTTCATCCTTCTCAAGGATAATAGAGTGAGTATTCGTCCCGTAAACAATGTCGTCGGTAGCCAAATCACCAGCAGAAAACACTGAATACAGAGTAGGCACTTTAGCCGGGACATAAGTAATGTTATTGAAGAAAGCGTAGTTAACACCATTGCCCAAATTGTCCATAGTAACAGTCACAACGACCTGGTGATCAGGATCAGGCAGCAATTCCTGTTCGTCGTAAGGAACCAAATAGAAATCGTCCAGGAAATCAAACTCGTCGACTACAGCTTCCTCAGGCAGAGGAGCAGACTCATTGTACACCAGATAGTTCGTTGAATTGAGCTGCAAGTCGTCAGGAATGACGTCCAACATACTATCGTCAAACACAGTCATAATGGCAAAGTTCTCATCAGTAGAGTTCCTCGTATCGAGCAGGAAACTGTACCGCTGGGCCACAGTGATGTAAATCATATCAGTAGTGTTGGGCTTAGTGTACACACCGTCAACTTCAACTACAGTCATTGGATGACCATCGATCCAGAAATACTGAGAAACAAATCCACCGATATTGACCAATCTCACGAGATATCGCTTCCCTGGCTCTACTTTAACAGAAACATTGCGCGAGTCGTTCAGAAGCAAGTTCTGAGGAATAGGCTCAGCTCCTGTCGGGTTATATCTATTGAGGAATTTAGGGATCAAAGATTCAGTCATTTCATGATACCAATCAGACACTGTAATCACGAGTTCCTCATCGTAGTCATAGGGGAAGTCCTTGTCGCGAATAACCATAGCACCACGGAATCCATCAGGGTACTGAGAATCAGTATGGGAATGATACCAGTAAGTACCGACCTGGTTAACGGTGAAATTGTAAATCATAGTCTCGCCAGGAGGGATAGGGCACTGGGTTACTCCCTGGGGTCCGTCCATAGAATTGGTTCCTTCCTGGAACAAGCCGTGGAAATGCAGAGAAGTATTGCGGTCCGGGAATCCATTAGTGAGTCTGACAATGATACGGTCACCCTTTTCACATTCTACAACTGGTGGAGGCCAGATATCGTTAACTGTGAGAATTGTTCTCTCAAAAGTTCCATCAGGGTTGCCAGTGATGTAGGTGGTCGTCCAGTTGTATTCTACCGTTTTAGCAGCGGCCAAGGCTACAAAAGCCGACAGGGCCAACAGGCATGCCGAGAACTTCATGATGCTAAAGTAGCAACTGATTGTTTTAGTGCAAAAGAAGTTCGGCGGATGATCCGAGTAGCACAAACCAGCTCAGAAGGACACACAAACGTTTCCGAAAGATACACGGGAGGCTTTTGACAGCTTTCGGGCCGAGGAGAAGGCTACTTTATATGGCAGCGAACCGTACAGGGGGAGCAGACTGTACGGGGCGAGGGAGTAGTGTACTGGAACTGAGCAGTTGACTCTGAGTCGGTGAAAAAGCGAGAAGAGAGGGGGAAACTCGGTAAATCGGTTGTATGGTGGTGTTTGAGGAGTCTGGGGAGCTTTTGTGAGTAATTTGGATGCATTTATGCCTTGTAAATATGAATAGGAGACAGGTGAGAATAAATAGGATTACAGGGTGGACAATGGTGATATTACTGTGGAGTTGAAAATTTTATTAGGTATGTGATGGAATGTACAGTTATGTGTACGGATGGGGCAATAGGGTTTAGTATAGGGTTAAGGTTATGGATTTTATGGGCTAAGGTTAAAGTTAGCATTGAGACTAAGGCGTTAGAGTGTGTTCAGGGGGAAATTAAAGCAAAACGGCGTTAATGAATAACGTCAGAGTAGTCAACATAGAGGACAAAGGGGGACATAAGGCTAATATGAGTATTGTTCTCAACAAATACAATTGCATCTATAATGCAATAAAAGAAATAGGCATGGAAAGCTTGAACGATGGTCTGTAAATGCTTCTAAGCGAAGGTAGAGGTAGAGTTGCTGGGTTAGGTGCCAAGAACGCTTAAGCTTCATTTTTAAGCTTTCAAGCCAAACTCTAAGTTCGTGTCCAATTCGCGGCAAAAGTCGCCTGGAAAGCATAACGTTGAATAATCAGATCCATCAATGCTTAACTCCTTTTTCATTTTTTTGGGGAAAAATAGCGGGCAGAGAAGCCCATTGAAGGTCAGTTCTTACACCTGGATCGTTGAATGTATTATGTATTTGATATTATGTGAATTAAATCTAAAAAATTGGAAAAGTCCATGCATTCTATGCTTCCAGCTGTTTCCGGGCTGCCGATGGCCGCAATGATCTGGAGAAACAGGTGAAGCACTCCAAAGCTCGGAATCACATAGACTAATTGACTTACAACTGTTCGGTTCTACAACTGCTCGGTTCCTCTACCATGAAATTAAAACTGTAGGTTCCTTTCGTTACCTGGCAACCGCCAATCCCAGTACTCCTTCAACCCTGAATTTACATAGATCTACTGGTTCTGCATCAAGAAACTGAAACGATCAACATGTGCATCTACACAATTACGAAGTTTCAAGCTGGAAGGGAGAAACAGTTAACCGTAATCGTTATAGTCTGATCAGGGGTGAGATGGAAGATGGAGCACCGTAAAACTTTTCCCCGTCTCTCATTGGCGTATTGAACGGAAACGGCAGTTTGCAAGTTCAAGCTGAGGCTGAAACTCTGAGTATCATCACACACAGCAACTTTCTAGACAAAGAAACTGCGGAATAGTTTGAAGGGAGCGAATAGCGTAGAAGGAAGTACATAATTGACACATTGGAACGGCAGCTTCGGTAGTGGTTCAATTCGGATAGGTAGGGTTTACTCGTCTCTGTTCAACTAGGCCGGCTACATCAGCCTCTTAAGCAGTGTAGTTAGCCTGCCAATCTCGAACTTATAATGTATGATACTGAAATCCCAGTAAAAGCAGTGTATTTCATCAAATGGTAACCCTGAACGAT
>JAKTRH010000079.1:0-65987 GCA_030579575.1 Sporopachydermia lactativora
ATGTAGATATGCACGTAAATGCACAAGCACGTGACTTTTAATTACTCTTTTGAGAGTTGGAAATTCAAAAATACTTACAGTAAATACAAAAACAAAAAGTGACTTTTTGTTACAAAAAGTCTGGACTTTTTGCGCCAACACTGTGAGATTCATAAGTCCTAAAACGTTGGTTTGCATCATTGTCTGAACATCTAATGGGCTGATATCTCCAACAAACTCTCGTCCTAAAGCACAACCACTGTAAGCTGTTAACATTGAAAACTCATGTTATGGTGAATTATGGAATCACTTACGCATTGTTGATAAGGACATCTATTTTGGCAAAAACAGCCGGAAGTTGCTCATAGAATTCCTTAACCTCGGTTGGATTCGTGATATCAAGCTTTCTGGGAAGAACTTGAATACCTTTAAAATTACTCTTCAAGTCAGCTGCAATTTGCTCAAGCCGATCAAGTCGCCGGCCAGTCAAAATCAAGCTGACAACACCATCTGCTGCTTTAGCAATCGTGTATGCAGTTGTTTTACCAAAGCCTGCTGTGACCCCAGTAATAAGAATAGTCTTAGATTTGATTCTGTTAAAAGCTTCCATTGTGAGATAAATAATATTTGAGCCGTTTTTGTGGAAATCGTGGTGGAAAATATAAGCAGATCAAAAATATTGTGTCTTTGCTTTGCCGAGATGAGCTCCTCCTTTCTGGAGTTCAGTACCAATATATCAATAATGAAAACCTCTTGAAGTGAAGAATTCTCTAACAAAATTACGAAAAGGTTGGATCCTAACTCATCACCACATGAGATGAAGATCTCTTAGTTGGACAGAAAGTATTTTCATTTAAACCAATTTTATTCATTATAGACACAACTGGAAGATATAATTAACTACCTTAATGGGGCCTGAATTGCGCGTCGAAACCTCATCCCTATTCAGTTACTTACCAGCTCTTGAAAATTTATGATCTGATCCTCTTTAGCGGTTGGTAGGAACTTCTACTTCTGGAGTCGTCTGATATTTCTTTTGTGAGAATAGAATCCGCGGTCGGAAATTATTATCTAAGGAGTTAGAGGAAATCAAATATGAGGATAAATACTTCTCACATAGCAAGCTTTACCGCAGATTAAGCTTTTTCGTATCAATTTAGGTTTCTGGCTGATTGATGTGTCCGCTATTACTACGCTACCCGTACAATATCAAAATATATAGTGATATCGGGCTTGTTGTCTCTCCTATCGCGGTCCGATAGCTTAAACTGGTAAAAGCAAAAATAGCGTATACATTATGTCCTCCCTCGGCTAAAATATCGGCAGTTGCCGTTCCACTTTACAAAACAATAGGTTGTTACGATTCATATTAACGTTGTAATTTTAACTAAAATCTTAAAGTAACAGTTAAACCTTAAACATACACATGCTCTCTATATTGGCAAACCACGATAACTGTTTGATCAGAAGATGGTTAGATATACATTCAGCGAACGTCAGAATATACTAGGAGAATAACTGAGTCACATAACAGATGCTTTAAGATTTGATCACACTACTGATAGATAGCTAAACCAACATTGTGTTTCAAAAACGTCTTGTAAGCAGTGATATTATTCATGTATTCTCCAGATTTCTTATCTGTCCTCTATCATTGCGTACAACTTTCCCAGCGGAAAACTAATCGCATTCGAAACAATTGCCTAAGTATTATAACATTCAAGAAAATGATCTTCAACAACTACAGGTATTCTGCAGGGAATTGATTACCTGAATGAACGCAACATGAACCAAATCCCACTAGATATACTTTAATGGCAAATCTTAATTCATAACTCTTACATTTTCAGGATTTCCGCAAAGGATGGGGCCCGAATTGTCATCTTTTCTTTCTCGAGCTGCTTATATATCTTCCAGCTCTTATCTTAATATGTTTTCTTTTCATATATCCAGACGTCGATTAAGGGTATCTTAGAATTTAGTTTATTTCTTCGTTTAACGAACATCAGTAACCTCTATCGAATTTCAGAAATTTTGTTTTGCATGGGTTGAATAACTCTTGATCTGAAAGCTTGCTTACCTTATCTATTATATAAAAATGATCTCCAAAGTATCTGTTGCATCAGAAATTCTTTACCCTGAAGAGCCTGAGGCTCCTAAGGTCGTGACTAAGTCTATCCCAGGTCCGATCTCTCTGGCTGCAAATGCTTCTTTGGAGAAGGTGTTCCCCGGAAAGATTGGAAACTTCGTGGTGGATTATGGAAAGTCTCAAGGAAATTATATTGTCGATGCCGATGGAAATACTTATTTAGATGTTTTCCAGCAAGTGGCATCTATTGCTCTGGGATATAACAACCCGATGCTCATCGAGGAGGCTAAGTCCCCTGAAATGATTGAGGCTTTAGTTGACAGACCTTCTACTGGAAGATTTCCTCCTACATATTACGAATCTGCGTTGAAGACCATTCTGGAATATGCCCCTACTGGTCAAGACAAAATCTGGATTTGCCTGTCTGGTTCCGATGCCAACGACAACGCTTTCAAGGCGGCTTTTATGTATTATAAGAGCATGAAGCGAGGTTACAAGAACTCTTTCACCCAAGAGGAATTAGACTCTGTGTTGACGGCAGATGCCCCTGGAGCACCTGAATTAGCTATTATGTCTTTTAACGGCTCTTTCCACGGAAGAACTCTAAGTACTGCTTCCGTCACCTGTGCCAGACCAATCCACAAGTTGGATTTGCCTGCCTTCAAGTGGCCTAAGGTCGACTTCCCTCATTTGAAGTATCCTTTGGAGGAAAATGTCGCTGAAAACGAAAAGATCGAAAAGGACGCGTTGGCTGCTGTCGAGGAAACAATCAAGACTTGGAAAACTCCAATCGCTGCTTTAATTGTCGAACCTATTTTGTCCGAAGGTGGTGATCTTCATGCCTCTCCTAGCTTCTTCCAAGGTCTCAGAGACATTACATTGAAGCATGAGATTCTTTTAATCTTCGACGAGGTTCAGAGTGGTCTTGGAGCTTCAGGAAAGCTATGGGCTCACGAACACTATAATGTTTCTCCTCCGGCAGACATTGTCACTTTTTCCAAAAAGATGCAAAGTGCGGGATTCTTCTTCCACAACCCGGAATTAATTCCCAATGAAAGCAGCAGAATGTATAACACTTGGATTGGAGACCCTGCTAGAGTGTTGATCGCAAAGGCTATCTGTGAATGTGTTGGCAAATATAATCTCGTGGATCTGAATGCTAGAGTAGGAGACTACTTGTTCTCCAAACTTGAAAAATTGGCCGCTACCTATCCCCAATTCATGAATGATCTCAGAGGAAAAGGTAGAGGTCTCTTCATCGCATGGGACTGTCCTAGTTCTGACTTCAGAGCCAAATTTTTCAAGGCTGCTCACATGAACGGGTTGAACATTGGAGGTGGTCATGTTAAAACCGTCCGACTCAGACCCTGCTTAACGTTTGATTTCAAGCATGCCGATCTTCTGTTAGAGCTTCTTGAAAAGACTTTCAAGAGCCTGGTGTTTAAGAAATTAGAAATCTAAAAACTCACTGTTGGAACAAATAAATAACTAAATAAAATATTGATAAAAAGATTTGATTGAATGAAAGCTACTGCCCTTATTTATTTTCCTATTAGTCACTTGGTTGTAGAACATCGCTAAGACATTTCCTTCATCGGAGAGGTGAGCCAGATGTCATCAGGAACAACTAAAATGTGTTTAGTCTATCGAAAACAATCTCAACCACTTCATAAAGACTCTTCATCACCTTACCGTCAGTAAAGAAAAATGCTGGCCCCGTACGGACTTATTCGTCGAGCTGTCCTCGGCGGAATATCTTACCAATCGGGAAACATCTGGACGGTTTTATGTCTTGAAATATTTCTTTCATTCGGTATGTTAATAACGTTTATTTTAAACTTTAACCTTGTTTCCTTTTCTCTCTCGGTTACACGCTTTTGACAACATAGTGTACGGAATATGACTAAATAAAATTCAAATCTATAACTCCGTTCGTGAGTGCTATGAAAAAAGGAAATACCTGATAAGCAATGTTCAGTATAGCTATTGGCTCGATCTGGGTTGATCACCGCCAAAATACTCCATAGTTTTTTTCACTCTTCGTGGTTTGACGATGTTTGTCGTAAGACAGTTTTCAGACTCATATGACGGGCTTCTGCCGATGCAGAGTCTCACCTTTTTGAAACCGATATTTCTCATCCTATCCATTTCTATTTCCATTGTTAAATAATTCTTAGTTTTACTCTACAGGTCTGCAGTAGAGCGACCATTTCTGTATGATCTTTAGACAGGATTGATCCACTACTTTTTCACTCATCATATCGGCCATGACTGAATTCCATAAGCTCACTACCGTGCTTGTAGCCAACCGAGGCGAAATTGCAGTTCGTCTAATCAGATGCTGCAAAGAGGTAGGACACAGAACGCGTCTTACCATTCTAACCTTTTTATATACATCTACTAACTTTCAATCTGCAGAACGGAATCAAATCAGTTGCCATATTTACCCAAGAAGATTGCGAGTCTCTTCACGTATCTGAAGCTGATGAATCCATTCTTCTGCCAGGAACTGGCGTATCAGCATATATCGACGCAGTACAGATACTGGTTGTTGCCAAACAGGTGAGAGCTGATGCTGTAATCCCAGGATACGGGTTTTTGTCTGAAAATAAACCTTTTGTCGAACTGCTGGAGAAAGAAGGCATTGCATTTATTGGGCCTTCTGCTGAATCGGTCGAGCAGTTCGGCCTCAAGCATGTGGCCCGTGATTTAGCCATCAAAGCTGACGTGCCAGTGGTTCCAGGATCGGGATTACTGGACTCATACGAAGCTGCTAAGGCTGCAGCTGCCAAAATCGGCTATCCTGTGATCCTCAAGGCCTCTGCTGGTGGAGGTGGCATGGGCATGAAGGTGTGTTTCCATGAACGCGAGATTGAGGCTGCCTATAACGAGGTGAAAAGCAGAGGTACAACCCTGTTCAAGAACGACTCGTTATTTCTTGAGAAGTATGTCCAGGTTGGTCGACACATTGAAGTGCAGGTGTTTGGAAATGGTAAAGGCCAGGTAGTGTCTGTCGGAGAACGAGAGTGTTCGATCCAGAGAAGACATCAAAAAGTAGTCGAAGAGGCTCCTTCACCATTTGTAAGTCTTCCTCAATACAACAACCTCAAACTGAGGGAAGCTGCTTCTAAATGCGCCATTTCTCTGGCGGCCAGTATTAAATACAAATCGGCTGGAACCATTGAGTACCTGGTTGATGACATTACGGGGGAATTCTACTTCCTTGAAGTCAACACTCGTCTTCAGGTTGAACATGGAATCACTGAATTAGTCTACAACGTAGATTTGGTGAAGCTTATGCTTATACAGACTGAATACGAGCTACGAGGAGAAACTGGAATTCCCTCGGAAATGCTGTATGCCTCGATTGGCTGTGCCGAGGGCGAGCTTCCTCAACCCAAAGGCCACTCAATCGAAGTGCGAGTTTATGCAGAAAATCCCATCCGCGATTTTGCTCCTAGTCCAGGAATTATGAGCTACGTGGAATTTCCCAGCCAAACTATCGACAACTGCAAACTGCGCATCGACCATTGGATATCCACTGGTACTAAAATCACTCCTTATTTCGATCCTCTGCTTGCCAAGGTAATTGTATGGGGTCCCACACGATCTCAAGCTACTGAGGCAATGCTGGACGTGCTTAAATCTGCCAAAGTTCAGGGCCCCCCTACCAATATTGAATATATGCAGCAAATCCTTGAATCACCCCAGTTTGCTGCTGGTAAAACCTATATTTCATTCCTCGAATCATTTGTTTTCAAGCCTAAGCTCATGGAATTTATTCAAGCTGGTGCCTACACTTCTATTCAAGATAATATCACCAGATTATCAGCTAAGGGAGGCATTCCAGATTCCGGACCAGTAGATAGCTTGTCTATGGAAATAGCCAATGCCATTGTTGGAAATGATAGAAATATAGAGACTTTAGAAATCACTCTTCAAGGTCCTACAATCAAGTTTTATTATCCCGCGACAATTGCTGTTACAGGATCTCCATTTGGGTTTTCCATCGAAGGATCCTCAAAGCAAATGTGGACAGCTTATGATGTCCCAGCTGGTTGTGAGATAACTGTGGGCGAAGCTTTAGGCCATGGCAGCAAGTGTTACTTGGCTGTAAAGGGAGGATTTCCTAATGTTCCATTCTATCTGGGATCGAAGAGCTGCAGCCCTATTTTGGGTCTGGGAGGATATCAAGGCAGAAAAATGCTCCCAGGAGATGTGTTGGAATTACGATCCCACGACCCTATAGAATGTGTTAGTGAAGGCTACTGTTTCCCAGAGATCAGCAGACCGGCTTATGGAAGCTCCAAAGGGGTGTGGCAAGTTCGTTGTTTGAATGGACCCCATTCTTCTTCAGAAATCATCAGTAAACAAGGAATGGACACTCTATACGAGTCTGAATATATGGTGAACTTACAATCAAACAGAGCCTCCGTGGGGCTGGAAGGACCCCGCATATCATTTGCTCGAGCTACAGGTGGAGACGGAGGAAATCATCCTTCAAACGTGGTGGAATATATTTATCCGCCTCGAGGTATCTCTACTGTGGGGGATGGAATACAACTGCAAGGGGTGGATGGAATTCAGCTTTCTGGGTTTATTACCATTGCTGTGCCGGTTGAAGCAGACTGGTGGCTTTTCGGTCAAGCCAAGGTAGGTGATAAAATTCAGTTCCGCAACATTACCTACGGCGATGCAATGAAACTGCGAAAGCAAAGAAATGAGTTTTTGGATTATGCTTATAAGCAACCTACTGCCGAGTCTGCCAAACCGTTTGAAGACCAGTTAGAATCACCAGAAAAGACCAGTTATGACGACGTTATTCTGTATGAACGAAAGGAAACCAAGGAAAAGCCTGCTATCATTTTCCGGCAGGCTGGTGATAGATGCATTTCTGTTGATACTGACTGTTCGAAATTCTCCATGGTCAATTGTGCCAGACTTTATCTGTTGATGTGTGAGCTCGATAAAAAAAAATTAGAGGGAATCGAGAGAATTGAGACTGCCAATGGCAATTTGCTGGCTGTTTTCAATCCAGAAGTGCTGTCGCGAGAAACCTTGCTGAAGCAGATGATTGAAATTGAGGCAGGGTTTGATAGAACTCAAGAATTGAAGATTTCGTCTCGTCTATTCAAACTCCCGATTTGTTTAAACCATCGGTTGCTGAGAGAATGTAGCCAGCGATACATGAAATCTCAAAGACCCTATGCAGCTTATCTTCCAAGCAATGTTGACTATATAATGAAGTCTAGTTTGATAGATTCATTAGAGGAGTTCAAGAAGAGAGTTTTGGGGCCTCGACAGATTGTGGCCAGTGTATCTTTCTCCTGTGCTACAACTCTGCTTGTCCATCAAGACCCTCGGCTCAGTCTCATGGCTGGAAAACACAACCCAACCCGAAATTATACCCCTGCCGGTACTGTCGGAACAGGAAGCGTGACTCAAGGTATGAGGGCTGTCGATGGGCCAGGAGGATACATGCTGTGGGGCCTAGGGCTGAGAAATGGATTCTGGGATACCTATGCCAGAAAACCGAATTTCCGAGAGGACGGAAATCCCTGGTATCTCCGACCATTTGATCAAATTGAGTTCTACGAAACTACAGAGGAGGAGATCGACGAGATGACTCAACTGTTTGAGATAGGCAAATTCTGGAATAAGTACGAGGAGGTTGAATTTGACCTTCAGGAGTATACCAAATTTTATGACTCGATTCAAGATGAGCTCAAGGCCCTGAGGGCGAAGCAAGTTGCCAAGGGAGCAGAATTGATGGAATTAGACATGAAGTTGAAACGTCAATGGGAACAGGAGAAAGAGGAGCAAGCAAAGGCTAATAAGCCGGTTGTTAATACAGATTTTATGGATCCTAAGTATCCTAAAATTGTGGCCTCTACAATTGCTAATGTGTTTGACATCTGTGTCAAGAAAGGCGATCAGATTACTGGAGGTGATATCGCCGTTATACTGGAAGCTATGAAGACTGAAATCAATTGCATGGCTCCTGGAGACTCTAGTCAAGTCTACGTGGTTAGAGAGGTATTCACGGAAGAGAAGCAAATAGTCCAACCAGGAGACGTTCTGATGGCTTTGGATTGTATTGAATAGACAGAAAGATAGATAATTAAATCTGTTGAGTAATTACATTAGATCATACTTTTTTCATCGATGAAGTAGATATAATAAATGTAACAAATCAACTACAATCACGATGGGTGAACGGGATATAAAGAGTCTTTTGTTTCACCAAAAATGAATACATCTTTCAATAAATGAACCATTCATGCTGAAACGATATTTTCGAAGCTTCATACAGCCAAATAACGTTTATGCATACGTAAAAACGTAAACAAAAAAGAAAGCTTATCAATTAACCTTAAGTCTAAATTGCGAAAGGAGTTCGAAAATGTTAATTTTCTTCCTAATGTAATTCCTTGAGAACTAGGAGCCGGCGGAACTAGATCCCGATTTGAAATATGGAGATACCGATATTCCAGTGTTTCGGGATTACTACCGTAGAATGAAGAAGCTGGTTTCTTCCAATAATTGGAGACCTAATTAGTAAATCAGGTCAGTAAATAATCAATGATAAGGATTTTCCGGAAGTTGAACTACGTCGGTTCTACGTGTTGCTAGTCACTCTACCCTCTCATTTGGGTGTTCTTGGAATGAGTGGCTGGGTCTGTTTACAGTTGGGTCTGACCAAGCCGTTTGTAGCAACACATAATGTTGATCTAGTAGCAGGAATAATCCGGCCCTTACTATTAT
This sequence comes from Sporopachydermia lactativora, assembly GCA_030579575.1. Taxonomy (NCBI): domain Eukaryota; kingdom Fungi; phylum Ascomycota; class Sporopachydermiomycetes; order Sporopachydermiales; family Sporopachydermiaceae; genus Sporopachydermia; species Sporopachydermia lactativora. The sequence goes on from JAKTRH010000079.1 coordinate 8,834, forward strand.
ATCACGAGGCTATCAATGACTATCTGACTCAATATCTCGGAGCCGATAAGAACTCTACGTTTAGAAATACATAGACTTCAATTACTTTAGAGTTATACTTTCATGTATACGAAAGATCCTTTGGCTGCTTACGGACTTAATTTCTGAAAGCAAACTTCAGGTCCGATCATTCTCAACAACGAAATGCCATTCTAGCTGGATTGCTGACTATTGCAAATGGTAGTATGCGCATAAGTCAATATGATAAGAAGTTGTTAACGGCTATAGTTCATTGTGTGAGCAAATGCGCTTTATCTTATTATAAATTATCTTGCCAGCTCTCTTGCTCCGTAGGTGATTATAGAAAGAGCACTCGTCAACCAATACTTACCAGAATACGTTTAACCATCGTCAACTGTTTGAACCGTTACTACCAAATTAGTCTCTGGTGGTCTTTTTATATTGACAACTTATTTGGCAAAGGAAAACACAACAATTGACTTTGTATTCACAATGGCTCCTGTTAATACTAAATTCGAAATCAATTGCGACATGGGCGAGGGGTTCGGAAAGTGGAAAATGGGCCCCGATGAGGAGCTGATGCCTTACATCGATGTTGCTAACATCGCCTGTGGATACCATGCTGGAGATCATTCGACCATGCGACGAGTTGTAAAGCTTGCCAAAAAGCATAATGTGAGAATCTGCGCCCACCCTGGTCTTCCCGATAAAATGGGGTTTGGAAGACGATTTATGGCTATTTCCCCAGAAGAAGTATATGACTTGATTGTATATCAGGTTGGAGCCTTACAAGCCTTTTGCAGAGCAGAAGGAGTGGAAGTGGAGTTTTTGGCTCCCCATGGCCAGTTGTATTTCTATATCCGATCTGACGAAAAGATTTTCCAGGCTTTGATCAGAGCTGCTAAGGATTTGGGTAATCTGATCCTGTCGAACGTAGGATCTTCGGCATATACCGAGAAAGTAGAAAGTCATGGACTGCAAGTATATGATAAGTTCTTTGCTGATATCGACTGGGACGAGTCAGGAAAACTTGCCAGTTTCCAGCACTGGTCTAAAAAGACTCCTGAACAGATTTATGAACGGGTGAAGAGAGCTGGTCTGGAAGGGAAAGTTGAGTGCTGGGATGGAAAAGATCTGAATTTAGACTATGATGGAAAACCTTTTTCCTTGACATTGCATTCCGATTTTCCTGAAATTATGGAGAATGTTAAACAGGCTCGGAAGGCTCTTGATGAGCTAAACGACCACTATGGATATAAATAGACACAGTGCTATTTATGAAGGGGTTTAAAAGTATTGGATTGTGTGGTTATAATGACAAAGGACATAAATATGAAATTTATGACAGGAAAAGAGAATAGACGTAGGCGGACTATTGAATCCAGTTCCTCAAACATATTGCTTATTCAACACATAGGTCTGAGTATCAAACAACCGTTTACCGATATCAACAACTCATTCTTTCGTAGAAACCACCAATCAAAACATATCATTTCCTTCCATACTATTTCTAAATTATATCGACTATCTATCCCAATTCCTTATGCCCAATATATTAATCACACTCTCACGCACTCTCACAGTTTCTATTTCAAGCAAGCGAAACAATCAGCTTTTCTTCTAACGCTACTTTAGGCCAGAAAATATACGTATTACCGTTTTGGTTTTCTCTCCAGACCTTCTCCAACAGCAGTGTAGATGACTGGATGTTTTCCGACCCAATCCGCGAATACAAGTCATTAATCGACTTCACAATCCAGTTTCGCACATCTAACGATATTGAATCGACCCCTAAAATAAATAGAGGGAAAAGCAACGCAGGATCTGCACAGGTTCCAAATAAGTTTTTGATCTGAGGGATTATGCGGGATACCAGAATGACTGTATCCAGGGACACCGAGGGCTCCTTATAAACACACTGACGCAAGAACAACCTAGCTATATCTTTCAGCACTTCAAAAAATTCCAGATGGGTTGCCAGTTCGCCTGTAGACATCAGCTCTGGTGTAGGTACCAAAGGCTGGCAACTATCGATCTCCCGTTCAAGCAATTTCCCTTGTCTTCGAACAGACAGCACTTGTTCTATTGACCAGGAGTTTTGAGCTCCCTCTTTGGATAGGTAGGAAATCTGAGCAAAAATCTTGTATACCGACCGGCAAATCCCCATGTAGCCCTCAGGAGGGTCTAAAGTGGAAAATACCATTCCTAATTCCTCATCGGTAGGCATTGGGCCAGAGAGCAGCAATGAAGCTCCAGTAATCTCGTGGTATGCAATATTTCTCTGAAGCCAAACATATACTGAGGAAACACTGGTATATCCCTTTGAATTGAGCTGCTTGGTCAAATCCTGTGCCATGCGCAGATATTGCAACCACTCGTTGTTCCCACTAGCTTTGATGTTCATAGAAATAAGAATCAACAGGGTGGCCAGACGGAACTCTGGCTTGAGCTCAGAGTTATTCAAATCCAATATTCGCGGCAGTTGCTGTACTACGTAGTCAAACAGCTTTCTTTTCAAATTTTTGAACTCCACATCAATTTTATCTTCCAAATGTAAGGCTGTCCAGGCCAGCAGAGCACTCAGTACAATAGAATTGTCACAGGCTAGAGGAATGTAATTGCATACTAGCGAATTCAATTTTCTGTTGCACACACTGATTCTGGGGGAGATTTTTTCGCAAAAATAAGACAACAATATTTCGGCAGTTTCAGGAATTATCAACTCGCTGAGCTTGGAATCGTGAAACTCCGCGGAAATCCATTTGCCTCGGAACAGCAACCGAGAATAACAATCGTTGAGAGATTCCCCATTAATCTCAAGCTGAATCTGCTGGTTTTCAGATTCGCTATCCACCCCCATAAGCTCGATACAAGACCCTGGTTCAGAATCCGGGGTTCCAGCAAGCGTGTCATCCGAAAGGGTGGTTCGCGAAGCTTCAGGGCTCGGAGATCTGCTGATATGCAGATCCAAATGAGTGTCCTGAGCTTGCTCGATATCTAGTGGTTGATTCTGCGAGCTAGCAAGAAGTAGGGGCGATGATAGAGTATAAGAATGGAATGCCGGAGGCGACAACAAAGGACTCAAACGAGGGGAAAGCTCCAGACTGATTCCAGCAAAACCTTTAGGAGAACCTTCACGGTTTCTATAAAGCAAAGAAGATTTGGCACTTAAGTCGTTGATAAGCAACAGATTGGCCTGCGAAGGCGAATTGGATCCTATCCTACGCAGCTTAAATGCCAGAGAATCCAAAGGGGAATCAGATTCTGTGAAACCAGAATCAGAATTTTCCTCGAACATGCCTTTTTGTTTAGGCGAATTGCATGTTTTTGAGCTATCAAAACAAGTCTGTTCTGCCTGGCTTGAGGTTTCACGCGAAAACCTCTCGTGATGGTGACTGCTGTGGTGTTCATCATTCTCATTATTATTACCATCAATTAAAGAAGAGGTGTTTGGAGTAAGCCCAGTAGAACAGGTCTCAACAGCTGGCTGGGAGCTCGTTTTGATCTGCAAATCGTTGGCACCGAGATCTGAAGGCTTGACAACGGCAGTATGGATCTTCTTCTCTGAGTTGATGATGTAGGTGTTGTTACTTGTGAGATTGAATTCTAGAATCGACTGTGAAATCTCGCCTTTCTGGTTGAGATTATTGATCTCCCACTTGGTTAAATTTTCCGGATAAGCACAATTGAGCTTAAGACGCTTACAGGCACTGCACACTGGCATACATCCGTCGCACTTCTTCTTTCTGCGTTTGCAAGTATAACACCCGTTTGACGATCTCGTGATGTGCTTCTGTCTTTTTCCAGTACCCCCAGAGCCATAAGGATGCGTCTTGGAACACATAGCACCCTGATGATGGTGCTGGTGAAACGGATTAAGCACTTTACCTACCATATTATTCCGCTGGTTAGGTAAGCAATGCTAACCTGCGAGTCAATTATGATAAAATGAGGTTCAGAAAAGGTGGAATTATTGTCGAAGTACCTCAATATTCTGAACAACCAATAAACAGGATAAAAGGATCAGATGATTCTTATTACACGATATAGATTAGACTCTGATATAAGAATTAATCAAATAACTGCAAGTGTTTGACGGCAGGGAGATAGAAACATTTAGGTTGAGACTGAGTGCTTTTTTGAGAGAAATAAGGTGAACAATCCTTAATCGGTTAATCGGTATGCACTAAACTTTGACTAAAGTTCGGCCTAAGCAAACTTAAGTTTTCCCTTGACTAATTTTCACTATTTTATGTTCAGAAACAGAAAGTATTTATTATCGCAATAAGTCTTTGTCGATCATGAACCACGATTTCGACTTCTTGCGCCAAAAGGATTGCACTTGAATATATTATATATTAAAATAATCTCCTAATATCAAGAAGTATATTGTATATAACTGATTCTTATTTAATCTCAAGCTGATCGGATGCGCACAGCGTCTTCATTGCTTGAGCAGCCCGGCACCCGACGTCACATCTCACTGCGGATAGAAACCTATGATTGATACGCGTAATATCGTAAATGTATCAGGTATATTTACATTGAAAAGACTGTTTATTATGGGAATGTAGTATAGAAATAAGATAAGTTTAGTGATATATTCAGCATCTTTTTAGATGCTGATCTAACGATTCTGAGTTGCCTGTATGCTGCTACCGCGAGAACGCGTCTTGCAAGACTCCCAGCCCATACATGGGATATGCGGATAATCTACTAAACTAACATATACCCACACAATAAACCAAGCAGAAGAAACCCAGTCAGCATAATTCCAAGTAATTTAGACTCGTCATTGGCTTATAATCTTCTCTTCTGGCTTTCCCGCGCTCACTTAAGTGTCCTTAAATAGGTGCACTGCTAGAAGCACCTCTCAACTACTAGATGATAGGGGAGGACTGAGGATATACAGCGATTTACAACAGCTACAGAGTCGGTGCGAAGAAATAAACTACCTTCAAATATTCTACTATTCGATAGAAGTCTATTGGCTATATTTTTATTGCATTTAATTCCATTCTAAGTCTGTTTGAGCTGTATGATAATTCCAGAACGCGTCTTACCTCGTATTTCATCCCAGATATCGCTGCCCACCTTATCGCTCCTAAGGATACAATGGGGAATTGAAGACGGTGAATCTATAATGCTTTGTATTTTCTGTATGTCAGAAGTTTCTTCCTGGGGTGGATGATGAGATATAAAAAGCGTTTTACTGATTTCTCGAGAAAAAAGCTGTTTTTATTTGATTTGCCTATATAATGCTGTCACAGCGAACTATTCATCATTCCTACTGCGAAAGCTGATCTCCGTTTCCCACAGCTTGTTTCCCATGTTGTCCCCTGTGAATGATCATCATATTAATGCTATACTTTGAATATATATGCTATTCTCCAATGTAGAAAAACACAACAAACAGCTGAGAAGTCTTAATATAGTACATCAGGACACTCATCAGACGTAAGAGCTTTGTTGGAATTTTGGATACTCTCGCCGATATTTTATGTTCCGGATAGTTGCAAAAAACAACCGGAAGTCTATAAGACTCCTAGAAATCCCATTGAGCTGCAGCTTTCCTTTTCACTGCCTTCCCGGTAAAATCTCTTATCAGTTGTAGAAATTATAGCAGGTATTACTCTCTATATTATTATTGACCTTCTTTCTTGCTGCTTCTCTCAGCATTTTCCCTGGAAACTGGGAGGAGTTGAATGTGAATAGACAGTACTTCTTACGAATTGAGGCCAATCTTTTTAATGTATAAATATTTATTAATTTTGATCTAGACTGTAATGAACTCAACAATCATACTTTCTGGTACGTTCACATTGCACTTCGCGTAATATTCGTGATACGTGCGGTCTTTGATCCAAAGCAAAGCACCTTCCTTTGAGAATGATGGAAACTAGGATCGCCAAGTTCCTCAGCTTTCAGTTCAACCACGCATATACTATCTGTTCTTTCCTGCATAACCGGTAAACCAACTTAAGTGTAAATACATTTTGATTAGAAAGATATAAAATATAATGAACATCGATCAGACAGACGTTATGTAGACCAAGAGTACATTAGTCTTCTGTCTAAATACTGTAGTGACTTACTTTACGAATATCTTGATAGTATGAGCTCTTTGTTTTGTCGATGAGCGGTGCTGTAGATAGAACACGAAATGGTTTATAGCAAAATAGGATATGATTTGGAAGGCGATAGCGAAATTACATGACTTCAGAACCAAACCGAGTAAGATCTATGCTATTCATAAATCAGATATATCATATTGAATCGTATACAACTGTTCTATGGGAAAAATAAGTAAGCCAAAAACAAACCAGTGGTTACAGTATATTAGAATAGACTAGTTGTGAGCCGAGATTTTGCTTTCTCATGTTTCGTGCATCTTTCGAGTATTGGCTTCGGCAAAATAGAATGCTGGATGGTTCAGTATGTTGATCGCGAAAGACAATGCACGTAGAGACTTATATTCTAACACAAGAAAGCTGAATCTGCAAGAGATTTAAATAGTTTCTCAATAGTTCGTACTTATTTTCAGCTGCTCATATGTATCCCCGAGTTTCCAAAGCCTTTCCAAATGTGCTTCCATTCATCCTTTTACACTCTACAAAACTTTGAGTAACTATAGCACGGTCAACGTCCTTGAATTCATTAAACTAATCAACATCCTAATATAAACACAGTACCAAAAACTGTTTACCAAGAGTATCTGAATACAGCCTCCTTTTGACGATCAGTCAAATCCAAAGAATCCTCATCCGGATTGAATTCAGTAGCGGGAGCACCGTAAACCCGGTCTCTTCTCTTGTTTTCGTAAATGCAATAAGACCCGTAAACCAGGATAGTGAGACAACCGCAGGAAACAAATCCCAGAATAGCACCGTAACCAGTATGGTAGGTTGGAGCCTCAGATGATTTGAAGAACTGAGGAGCAATGATGTTGGACACACAGTAAGAAATGAAATTCATAGCATTGATAATAGTCTTCTTGGTGTGACCAGAAGTGTTTGCCATCGACAGAGACAACATTCCGACGTAAGGACCCCAGTAGAAGTAGAAGAAGTAGTAAGCAAAAAGCATACCAGTTCTGTTACTATCATCGGTCTTGACCTTCATCAGAACAACTGCACACACGAGGGGAACCAGTCCAATAAGAGCAATTGCAATAGACTTGTATTTCTTGGGAGTCTTCAAAGTTGACAGAGCAATGACCCAAGAACTAGCAGTCATGAAAACACCAGTTGGCATACCCAAAAGCGTAGTTTGCAATAGCCCGTATCCAAAACCGTTAACAATCTGAGCAGCAAAAGTGACCAAAGCACCATTAGGAATGTTGAAGCACAAGACAAACAAGCACATAAGCCAGGATTTAGGATCAGTCAAGGCTTCAATGACTTGGTCCTTCTTGAGGGTGCTGTTCTTGGTACCAGTACGGTTAGACTTGGTTCTGTCCACAGCAATGTATCTTTCCTTCTCGGTGAGCCATCTGCAAGTCATAGGGGAGTCAGGAATGAAGTAGAACATGCCAAGTGTGATGGCAAAGGTAATGCAACCAAACACAAGGAAGAGCAATTTCCAGTTGGGAATAGCAGAGGAAGCATGTCCAATAGCATAGGATAAGATACCAGTAACCAGAGAAGAGAAACCCGAGAACCAAATGGCGTTTCTGATAGGCTGTTCACTCTTCTTGTAGAACATAGATGTAATAACAGAAGAAGCAGGGAACAAAAATGTTTCACCCATTCCCAAAAGGAATCGCAAAGCAGCCAAAGAGCCAAAATTGTGACCAGCAGCCATAATCATCAGAATAGACACCCAGAAAACGAAGGATCCAGCCAAACATTTCCCTACGGGAAGCTTCTGCAACATGATATTCGCAGGAAGCTCCATAATCAAGTAACCAAAATAGAAGATAGAACCAATCCAGGAGTACTGCTGACCAACAAGATTAGCATCAACTTTCATGCCGTACAAAGCAGCGTTGGAAATAACGATCTTATCAGCAGCTGCGAAAGTAATAGCCAGCGTCATAATAGGCATTAAATTCCAATCAATCTTTCTTAAAACTTTTCTAGCTTCAGCATCAGTGTAGCCGGAATATTTGTCGGCGTGCTCAAGCAAGAACTTAGCACCGGCATCAAGTTCTTCAACTTTTTCCAAGTCAACATTATTGTCTTTAGGGTCGTTCCCTTTAGAAGAAGGAGAAGATTGTGAATCGAGTTCCCCGACAGCGATTTGGGTCTCAGCCTTCTCAGGTTCAGTACCTGAAACAACAGATTTGATGGCCATTTCTAAAATATAGTAGGGATAATTACTGGCAATGTCCTTTCACTAGTTGCTGACAAGTATCTAGTCCCGAAGCTGATGATAAGAAAGAAAAATACAATCACAACTCTGCTCACTTTCAACTGGGAGATGCGCAGGTTTTATAAACTTTTGTCGAGTGCTTAGTTGCCCAAACAGAAAATGCGGAGAAGTAAAGCCAAGACTATCGGGGCAGATCAGAGTCAGGTAGTTCGGATGAGAGCGATAAGATGCAAAGAGAAGAGATCAGAGAACACTTTAGATGTGCTTATCGGGAAATGAGGTGTGTGTATCCGGTACTCTTCTTTCAACTGTAAACTCCTAGACGGAGGAAGAAGCAGACGAATACTTGTTTTGGCTGTTTTTAGGTTGTTTCAACAGGCAAACCAGCAGGAGTCGACTGAGGGCAACAGAGTATCAGCGTAGTATCTAAGAGGTGGAGTCGCGGATTAGCGACGCAAACTTTCTTTGTACGAAAGTATGTCTCTGCGATGAGCAGTCACATTCAAATAGGTCTATGCGCTTTTCTAAATATTGGAATGCAATGTGACTTGACTTGAAATTCTTACAATACTGAAGATTTTATTGTTGCTGATGAGTGTATGAATATCTGAAAAGTTTGATCTGCAAGTAAAGTTGACGTGAAGCGATGGAATCAAGGTTGAGGCGTGTCGCATGCGCTTACCCTTGAAGCCTCATTAGCTCCAAACCTTAACCTGACCCAGAATACACTCAAGAGCGGCAGGGCAATAAAGACGAACCCTTGGAGATAAAGATACCTGAGATTAATGAGAGTTCCAACAAGAAAACAAGCAAGCAACGCCGGCAAAGTCATGAATATCTCTCTGTATATACTGTAGAGCACTGTAGAGTGAGCAGAGTCTGAACTGGCGGGAATGACGGAAAGCTTTGAACTTAAAATAATGTTTAGGTTCCGTTTTTTAAAAATAAAGAGAATTGCTTTCCGTACACATCGAGCTAATGAGCCGTTTTACCCGTTTTTTGCTAAAAGAACGCAGGTTTACCCGCAACTCCCAATATGGACATGCTCATTGTTCGGAAACCGGAATTTAGCGATCAAATTATTGTATTATCATCAGCTAACAGGGGAATGGGCAAGTCCAAACACGGAATCACGAGGCTTTCTGAGGACTCGAGATGCGAGGGTGCACTGTATTAAGTTGCTTCCGCTGGGGCTACCATGTGTTCACCTTTTTTCTTGGGCGGAACACGGTGCCAGAGGTCATGTCATACGTAAATCGTCTTTGATAGACTCCGAAATATATGCTTATCAACAAGTTTATCAGCTAGAACGAGCAATAGCCTACGATAAAGCGCAAACTGATTTTATTTCCCACAACAGATAAGTATTTCCGTTTACCGAACAGTTGATCTCATTATCATAACTCTAACTAGGGTATCGCTGCTGGCTTGAGCTTAACTGCTAACTTAAATCGCTTCGGTACACCTCCCTAATCAGGTAGTACGCGTACCGCTACCTAACACTATACTCCAACGATAGTAAATGAAAAAATGGATACTCAGTGGTCAGATTATCATTCATAGTGTATTTTGCACAGTTCAGCAAGCCCTGCGCGCCGAAAAACAAGCAAGGCTCTACTGGAAACTCCATTCACCTGACTATAGTCGTTCATTCTGGGAAATTCGGATCCGGTTCTACCTAGCTACGCTAAACTCTCCGCCACTTCTCACCAGTACCGAGGAATGGATCGGTTCTGTTTTCCTCTCAATCATAAGAAGCACTCTTTGACAGCAGAATTGCGGGTCTGATTGCTTTTTGGTGACTCGTATGATTTTCATCTTGGAGCTCTTTGGTCGTATATATTACTACCTTTCTTTGCTGGAAACCTGTTGAGACTTGCATATCTTCGAACAAGTGATCCACTAGCTATCTACAGCTACAACTCTGCCCTCATACACCAGCACGGATACACCGAGAACATTATGGAAGTCGTCATTGTCGGATGCGGAGTCTTTGGGCTCTCCACGGCAATCCACATGGCCGAGAAACACCCCGATTACAAGATCACCGCTTTAGATGCCTACCCTGTGCCTTCAGCATGGTCTGCTGCTAACGATATCAACAAGATCATCCGTAATGAATACACGGATCTCGATTACTGCCGAATGTCAGTTGAGGCCTACCAACTATGGAAATCTTCTCCAGTGTTCAAGCAACACTTTAGCGAGTGCGGCAGAGTGCAAATCACTCCTCTGCACCACGAAGGCCGCCGTAAGTTTGAAATGGAAGGTATCGAGACCCTCCGCAAAGTGCCCGGTCAAGGCCAGAAGATTGAATTACATAAAGGAGGAAAGGCTCTGGCTGAGCGATTCCCGTATTTCGACTACAACTCGGGAACTCCCGAAATGGAGTGGAAGTTCAATGCTGAATGCGGCTTGGCCCACTCTGCAAACTCTCTGCGGGCTGCCCACAGCAGAGCTCGGGATTTGGGAGTCCGTTTTGTATTCGGCGAAGCTGGAAGGGCTGTGGGGATGACTCACGACCCCGTGGAAGCTGTCGTATGTGCGGATGGCTCTAAATACACCGGAGATTTGATTATCATTGCCTCTGGTGCTGGCACCGGCAATGTCATTGATCTGAAACAGCAGCAGTCTGCTGTGGGACTTTTCGTGTCTCATATACGTCTTACAGACTCAGAATTTGAGAAGTTTAAGAACATTCCTATCATGTTTGACGCTGAAATGGGCTATTTCTTCCCTCCAGATCCCGAGACACGACTGCTGAAGATTGCGCTTCCGGGTTCGGGCACGACGAACTACAACGATCAGCACAAGTCCTTGCCTCGGTATAAGAGTGAGCATCCCGAAGATACGATGCCCAGAGAATGTGTTGCTCAAGTGAAACAGATTCTTGGGAAGTACGTTCCGGAGCTGGCGTACCACGACTTGGTGGATTCAAAATGCTGCTGGATTGCTGATACAGCAGACTCTCACTTTATCATTGATTTTGTCCCAGGTTACAAGAAAGTAATGGTGGCTACTGGCGATAGTGGACACGCTTTTAAGCTTCTTCCTAACATTGGAAAGTATATTGTGGCTAAAGCTGATGGCGATTTGGCCCCCCATCTCGCTGCAAACTGGAAATGGCGAGAGGATACGAAGGAGTTTTCTCAAGAGGAGTGTGAATGGAGAGTTGTAAGTGAAAACCTGGATTTCAAGGACATCACGACCTGGGTGAAAGAGGAGCCTTCCAGCAAGAGACTGAGTAAATTGTGAAAATGGAAAGGAAGTAGAAAATAAGTAATGGATTCATATATAGATATTGAATAATGTTTTGAATCGATGTCGAGAAAATGTTGAGTTTATTGTAGAGTAGGAAGGGTTGAAGGCTGTAGGATTATAGATTCTACTGAAAAAAGAAGAAAGGACCTGTCACTCAGCTGGAAAGTATAAGCCAGGCTGCTTGCTGGTACCTTCCGAAACAGCATAGAAACCATATGTGACTGGCCAACAGCAGCACAGTTTGGATACTGATCGCTAGAATTCAGCTGCAAGAAAAAAGCAGGTGGTAAGATAAGCACAACATGCACCACAGTTAGGTTAGGTTATCATTGGCAAATGCTGATTGATAACCATAAATGTACAGATGGCTTAGTAAGAACGAAGAACGAAGAACGACTCAAGAACTTTCTTTGGAAATTGTTGGAGCTATCTTTGGAACTATCTTTAAAACTTCTTTTGAACTACCTTTGGAAATGTGCATGGAACCATCTCTGGAAGCATCTTTGAAACTATCTTCGAAACTACATTTAGAATTATATACAAATTCACGTCTAGACAGGGAATCTTTCGGAAAAAACCGGAATATCCTAGATCAGAAATTGTGTCTCGTAAAACATATCGGGCCTGATTCATCTACCCTGTCATATCCGTGATATATCGGGTACAATAAAGTTGATGTATTGCGTGATAATGATATCAGCGCGTCATAGAGTAGGTCTAACAGCTGCCTGGTTTCCAGTCAGATATGCTTGCGGTTGAAATTTTTTTGGTTAATCCGTACGCTTATTAGCGACAATACAACAGGTACAGATCAAAAATTGTAAGAAGACTAGTAAGCAGCTAGGAGCTATGCGTTGGCTTCTGGGAAGCAGAATGAGATACCCAGCGTTAGAGATAGAAAACTGAGGACTCCAAATGATACCTTGATTAGGTGAAGCACTTATTAGTTATTATACTCAGTCAAGGATTATCTAATTCAAGAAAGCCTCGCTACTCACTGCCAGAAAGCTGCAAAACAATCCAGCATGCTGTCAAGAAGAAATGGCGTTGAACGAAGAATAAGTTACAAACCAGCAAGAAGAGGAGAGAAATACAAAGCTCAGGTCTTATTTTTAATTGTCACAGCTTCTTTGAGGCCCATATAGCATACTGAAAGAATAGAAATTGAAAATTGGAGAGTAGATAGCGTAGTTCCGCTTTTTTTGTGAAGTATATCATGGGCAGTAAGTAGCAGGTGAATGCTGCCAAGTAGAATAGCTGGTATTTTGCTTGGAGAGTAGCATCAGAGAAGCTGTGGCGATTCTGGTACTACGGGTGGGACATTGCACTTGAAACCCCCTTCTGAGTTACAGATCCTCCAAAGACGTAGTTGTCATACTTTTTCAAGATTCATATGTATTGAAAATCTCAGGGAGTACTCAAAAGAAATTCTCCAGCAATGTTTTCAACGTTTCTAACCTAGCTTGAATGCCTATTTAGAAGAACTGATTACTATTTAGTGTGGGGTTCTTATTAGAAAGTAACTGCTACTTCAAAAAGGGTTAGGCGTAGGACCGTTGAGTGCGTTTTCAGCTTGTTGCCAGATATCTACATTTCTGCAGAACCCCCACACCGCTTGATTTGGTACAATATCATCTTTGCATTTTTACCTAGAGAGTAGGCAAAGAGTCAAATTCTGTAGACATCAGCGACGGCTAAAACAGGGAAAAGCGTAGACGGCCCGTATAGCGTCTGATTGTCTTGACAGCAGATACGACTCCTCGTAAATCCCAATTCGGGGAATTCACAGCTTATCGGGTGCTCAACGGTCACTGGTACCGATGAGCCAGAAAGATTTCAAGTTATCAACAATCATCCCGTTGTAGAAACACGGAAACGAGACATAACAGTTATTCTCCAACGATAAGCTTTCGCGCTTTAACGCATCTCATTGCCGTCTGAATAGGTAGTCGTTCGATGCTATCCGTTGCGAACCTATCATTCTCCACACAGAAGCTGCAAAGACGCGGCTTATACAAGTCCATGAAGCCGGTGGCGGACACACTTTCCCAGTTTCAGTGTCTCCGCACTTGACTGTCACAACTTAGCCGACTTATCGCGACTTTGTCGCCTGGCTTTCCTCAGGCTTCAGATCGCCAGCGGGTTTCATCTTGATTCAGTTGCCTGATACGGAAATGCGGGAACAGTAACCTGAAAGTAACGTTTAGCGTTGCTTTCAGTAACGTTTAGCGTTGCTTTCAGTGCTAATCGGAATATGCATAAGGTTTATGCGAACTTTACCTCATGGTAGCGCTAGTACAGAACCCTAACCGGCAGGGTACGTACCAGGTTATGTAGACCATACAACGAGAGTAATCCATATTTGTATTGAAATTGTTATCTATTGATTGAAATGTTTTAGATATGTCTCACTACCCTGTGGTCTCAGACACCGAACGCGTAAAAGTACTCATCAGTATTATTAATCCCTGTCGAGCAATTGCGCATCCTGCTTGAGCGTAGATGTCGGGCTATACCGTCTGAGCCAACTCTAAAAACCAACGTTAACTATAGATTCCGTACACCTCATTCGGCATAGCGGCTGGAAAAACTTGGTCGACCGGCTGAGTTCCAGATTACCCTAATCGCTCCGTATCAATCTTTCCTCTGCTTCCTCTCCGCACTACACCTCAGATTCCGAGTTCACCCAGAAAGTCGGAACGAGTGTCCAGCAGAAGGTAACTGGATGCGCTCCACAGGTCCACACTGGCAATACTTATATCTCAGTTTCCCCACTGGTCGACCTGTCTGATCCGTTTTGATTGATATCCAATTCCTCCATACCTATCACCTCACCTCACCTAATCTAACCTAACCTATCGTAACCCAACATCGCACAACCTAACAACTATCAAACACCATGACTATCGGAGGCGTTACCGTTAACCTCGACAGAGGTGGAACCTTCACCGACGTGCTAGCCATCGTTCCTGGCCAGCCCGATATCTACTTCAAGCTGCTGTCAGTCGACCCGAACAACTACGAAGATGCCAATATCGAAGGTATCCGTCGGGTTCTCGAGAAAGTCACCGGGAAAACCATCCCTCGTGGTGTTCCTCTGGACACTACACCTATCACGAATATCCGTCTGGGTACCACAGTGGCTACAAATGCTCTTTTGGAACGCAAGGGATCCGATTTTGCTCTCGTAGTTACCGAGGGGTTCAAAGATATGCTGCACATCGGAGATCAATCTCGTCCTGACTTGTTTGCCTTTGAAATCGTCAAGCCTGGCGTCCTTTACAAGGAAGTCATTGAGATTGAAGAACGTGTCACTCTCCCGGCCTATACTGAAGACGCCACTGGGTACGACGCTAAGGATCTCGTAGACGGCAAAGAGTACGTTCTGGGATCCACTGGTGAAGTTGTCCAGATTTTGAAGCCTCTGAATGTGGAGAAGACCAAAGCACAGCTCCAGGATCTGAAACAGAAGAACCCTAACCTCAGATCCCTGGCCGTGTGTCTGATCCACGGGTACAACTACCAGGAGCACGAAAAGATCGTGGGAGAGCTTGCACGGGAAGTCGGTTTCGAGTCTGTTTCTCTGTCGCACGAGTTGCTCCCTATGATCAAAGCCGTGTACCGTGGCCACTCTGCCTGCATGGATGCCTACCTGACGCCCATTGTTCAGGACTACATTAAGACCCTGCTGAAAGGTTTCTCTTCAGACTTCAACCAGCACACGCGTTTGGAGTTTATGATGTCTGATGGAGGTCTCTGCAAGTACGACAAGTTCACTGGTTTGAAGGCTCTGCTGTCTGGACCCGCTGGAGGTGTTGTGGGTGTTGCCAGAACTTCATACTCTCCTGAAGACGGTACTCCTACTATTGCTATTGATATGGGAGGTACTTCCTCCGATGTTTCGCGGTTCGACGGTCACTACCACCACATCTTTGAGACCACTGTGGCCGGGATCAAGATTGCTGCCCCGCAGTTGGATATCAACACAGTTGCAGCTGGTGGTGGTTCCATTCTCACGTACAAAAACCACATGTTCAACGTCGGCCCGGAGTCCGCTGGTGCTCACCCAGGTCCTATCTGCTACAAGAAGAACGGTTATCTGACCATCACCGATGCCAATCTGATGTGCGGCCGCATTCTGCCAGAGTTCTTCCCCAAGATCTTCGGCCCTAATGAGGATGAACCCCTGGACAAAGAACTGGTTGTAGAAGCCTTCACTAAGCTCGCTGCTGAGATCAACGCCGACAACCCAGACTCGCCCCCTAAGAGCCCCGTGGAAGTCGCTTATGGATTCCTCCAGGTAGCCAATGTGGCCATGGCCAAGCCCATGAGACAACTCACTGAGAACAAGGGATACCAGATCGCTAAACACAACCTGGTGTCTCTGGGAGGTGCTGGAGGTCAGCATGCCAACTCTCTGGCTAAAGAGCTGGGCATCTCCAAGGTGATCATCCACAAGTACTCTTCTATTCTCTCTGCCTATGGTATTGCTCTGGCTGATGTGGTTGAGGAGACCATTCTGCCGACTTCTATTCCATACAGAGACAACGCCGAGGACGAAATTGTGCCCAAGATTGACGCTCTGAAGGAGAAAGCTACCAAAGCTCTTCTGGAACAGAACATCCCCAAGGAACTGATCCAGTACGAAGTGTTTTTGAACATGTGCTACTCAGGTTCAGACTCCAAGCTGATGATCCGGCAGGATGAATCCAAGAAGGATTTCTCCTTCCTGGAACAGTTTTTCGCCGAGCACGAGCGCGAGTTCTCTTTCAACGACAAATCAAGAGACGTGATTGTTTCCGACATTCGAGTCCGCGCCTTTGCCGATATTAACAACTCCAACTCCGAGACTACGCCATTCAAAGAGCTTGCTTCCGTGGAGAAGAAAGTTGTATCTGCCCAGAAAGTCACCAAGACCTCGGAAATGTACTTCGGTTGCGGTCTGGTCAACGCCAACATCTACCAGCTATCTGATCTCGAGTCCGGAACCGTTGTGCCGGGTCCGGCTCTTGTCTTGGACGCTACACAGACTCTGCTGGTTGAGCCCGGCTCTCAGCTGACTGTGCTGACGAACCACGTCATCATTGATGTGCTGGACGATAAGAAAGACGTGCAGACTCTGACTGCTCCTACCACTGTGGACCAAATTCAGCTCTCGATCTTTTCTCACCGGTTTATGGCCATTGCCGAGTCGATGTGCTCTACTTTGAGGAAGATCTCTGTGTCCGCTAACATCAAGGAGCGCATGGACTTCTCCTGTGCTCTGTTTGACGACGAGGGTAACCTGGTAGCCAACGCCCCTGCTGTGCCTGTGCATTTGAGTTCCATGTCGTTTGCTGTCAAGTACCAGATCAATTATTGGAAGGGAGACATCCAGCCTGGTGACATTCTGTGCACTAACCATCCGCTGGCTATGGGATCCCATTTGCCCGACATCACCCTTATCTCTCCTGTGTTTATTGACGGGAAGATCCGTTTCTACGTTGGCAACCGTGCTCATCACGCTGAAATTGGCGGGACCAAGGCTGGCTCTATGGACTCCAATGCTACCTCTTTGGACGAGGAAGGAGCCAAATTCATTGCGTGGAAGGTTGTCCGAAATGGAGAGTTTGACTACGCTGGTGTTCACAAGCATTTCACTGAAGAATTGCTGAAGATTCCTGGAAGTTCTCCCTCCCGGAAGGTTGCCGACAACATTGCCGATCTCAAGGCTCAGGTCGCTGCCAACTCCAACGGTATCTCTCTACTGCAGGATGTTTTCAAGGAATATGGTACTGAGATTGTTCTGTTCTACATGAAGGCTATTAAGGACACATCCAGCGATGCTGTCAGAAAGTTCCTTCGACAACTGGCTGTTGAGAAGCGCGGCCAGCTTCCTCTGCGCGCTGTTGACTTTATGGACGACGGTGTGCGTATCCAGGTGGCGATTGACATTGACGAAAAGACCGGCAACGCTGTCATTGACTTCACTGGCACTGACGACGAAGCCTACAACTGTTTCAACGCTCCTAAGTGTGTCACCTGTGCCTGTGTGACATACTGCTTAAGATGTCACATCAGTGACGGAGATCTGCCGCTTAACGAAGGTGTTCTGGAACCCATCAAGATTGTCATCCCTGAAAACTGTGTGCTGAATCCTTCCCCAACTGCTGCTATCTCTGGTGGTAATGGTATCACATCCCAGAAGATCACTGACGTGATTATGAAGGCTTTCGGTACTGTTGCTGCTTCCTACGGTTGCATGAACTGCATCTGCTTCGGTCAGGGTGGTCTGGACCCCGAGACGGGCGAGGTAGTTGCCGGGTTCGGGTTCTGCGAGACTATTGGCGGTGGTTCCGGTGCTGGTAACGGGTTTAATGGATTCTCAGGTACCCAGTGCAATATGACGAATACTCTGATGACGGATCCCGAAGTTCTGGAGCAGAGATACCCCTGCTGGTTGAGACAGTTCTCTGTGCGCAAGGGATCTGGTGGTCGCGGTAAATGGAACGGTGGTGACGGTCTGGTGCGAGAGATTGAATTCACTAGACCTTGTCACGGATCTGTCCTGACGCAGAGAAGAGTGTTTGCCCCCTATGGAATGAACGGAGGAGGAGAAGGCCAGAGAGGGTTGAATCAGCTTGGCAGATTTGACAAGTCTTCTGGCAGAGTGTTCTGGAAACATTTGGGCCCCACTGCTGAGATTGAGATCAATCCTGGTGATATTTTGAAGATTTCTACCCCTGGTGGTGGTGGATACGGTGCCCCTGATCAGGAGTCAGGAGAGTGCTGTGGCAAGGGAGAGAAGTGCGGTAATGGTGCGGCTAAACAGTACCCTCGTGCTGCCGGGTCGCTGACGGCTTTCCATGATACTATGAAGAGCTCGCAGTAGATACGTGTGTTGATTAATTGACTGTTGAATTTTATTGAGAGATTGTAGGAACGAGTAATAGAGTAGGGTAGTTGGAGAAAGTAGAATTAAAGAGCAGAAGACTGGAGAATGAGACCAATATAGAGGAGAAGCGGGACGGATGGCAATGAAGGAGGAGAGCTGCCAGGTGGAAAAGGGAAGTACATGAAGATATATAATAGTTATAAAGCTACAGCGTCAGTCCCCGAAACGTAACCAGCTGGATGTCTTAAGAGCTACATAGACACACATCGAGCCAGAGTATCATCGGCTAAAATATGTAACTGTTTGGATCATAATCTATCGATCTTACAGTGCCTTGCTCGTAGATCAACAAAACCATCAGAAGAATTGCAGAAGTGCTGTCTCCCCCATTACCGGCTTACCAGCGAATTTTGCACTCTACTGTTCCTACGGCAAATAGAAGTGGACAATCAAGCACCAGGTGTATTTAATTGTTTCTGACTGATCTGGTGGTTATCATTGAAGAATAGGAATGTGTATACGTTTCGGATGCTGGTTATTCCAGTTCTGCGTTCCCATTAATGAGCAAAACGGTATTGAGGAGTATATGGACTGGAAGTTATGTAGAACATTGTCAATTCTCCCTTAATATCTCAATAGCAGTTCTAATATACTATACTGCTGCTGATACTCAGCTGAGCATCTCTCATCTTCCTATACGTACTCTAAACTCTACCAGCTGCCCAAAAATTACCATTTATTAACAATCAGCAAACCACTGATGCCCCTATTATCCAAACAAGAAAATATCAACGAAATATCCAACCCAACCAAGCCAATAATCTCTCCAACACTCAAGTAAGAGACAGTTTAAACCCTGCCCTGTCAAGAATATCTCGCCAATCGGTAAACTCCTTCATGTCGGCGTTCAAATCCAAAATCTTCCATACTGTTTCAATAGCAAATTTCAACTTCTGAGCAGACGATTTAGGCCACAGCTGAATAATGGAGTGGAACAGATTCATCACAATTCTGCGCTGATTCTCCAGATCCGTGGCCAACACATGGGAAGAGTTGTCGCAGATAGAAAGAATGAAAAGACACCACGTAGGGAACAACGGGCTCACATGGAGTACCACGTTCGAAGGAACACTCTGCTTCTGCAGCAGGGAAACCAGATGGTCCATCAGCCATTTCGAATAGTAGCTGTACTCAGATTTGAACCGTTTCTTTATTTCCGACTGGAACACACTCACTGCCACGTCCTCAGACTTCATCATCAGCACAAGAGGCGAGAGCGAAATGTGGAAATACAATACAGCAGAGTACCTGTAAGCTGTAGAACAGAGAATGAGCTGTTCAGCCTGTACTTCACTGGCGTTATCTGCTATGCGCTGCTCCAAATGCACCAATTCTCCATATAGCTGCTCGTACTTCGCAACAAAATCTTGAGGCGTGACGTTCTCGTCCAGAAAACTGAATCGCAGCCCTGAAATGTTGAAAATAATCCGCAACAGCCTTGGAGAACAGCCCAGCACGTGGTCCACCACATTGGTATCGAAGATTTTGTCGATAATCGGCCAGGGCGAAGTGTCAGTGAACAAATCAAACTCTGCGTGAGTCGTAGAAGTCAGGAAAAGAATATATCGGAGCGAGAAGTATCTGTAAGCAAAATTCAGCACTTTGGAACTGACAATCTCGTTCTGATCGATGTTGCAGAACAACAGCGACGCCTCCTTCAAATACGTATACCAAGAACAGTTATTCTTGTCTCCAATCTCCAGCGTGCACAGGACCAGAATACAGGAAACAAGCCCTGTGATAGTATCTGTGCTCTCGGAGTAGTTGACAAACAGACCATTGGACTCGTGCTGATCCAGCACAGAATGCAGATTGTTGATGGACCGTTCTTTATACTTCAGCGCCAGCTCTTTGAACATGCTGTTATTCGTCCGATGGAACAAATCAGAAGCAGACAGCGCCAGCACAGCTTCCATCAGAGCAGGGAACTTGTCCACATTCGGAATGATGAGAGATTTGAACTCATTATGCTCAGTCACCGCAAAGGCTTTCCTACTGCAAACCCGCAAAACATAATGATTGAACAGATCTTTCTCCAGCCATTCGGACCCGTTATCTGGTAGCGCAGTCGTTGCGTATTTGTCCTGGGGCAAAAACGCGCCAAAATTCGTCGGCAGAGTTGTGGCCCCGCCGGAGGTCTGCCCTGAGGCATCGGAAAGAATGTTCGTAGTGTACTCAGTATGCTGAAGCTCGGTATTGAAACTGTATCGGAACTTATCGGAACCGTCTTCAGGCTCGCTGTCGCTGATAACAGAGTGAGACAGCATGATGTCGTCGCATGTGGAGTTGAGAAACAGCCAGTTTTCAATCTCCAGCAGACGAATGAAAGGTTCACGCCGTTCGCGGGTGATCATATTCTCAGATTTGAAACTGAGAATAGTAGAATAGCAGCATTCTTTGTTAGCCCGCTGGCACGATGAACACGCAGGTTTCTGTTCGTCGCATCTCCGTTTCTTTTTCTTGCAGTTGAGGCATCCAGTACGGTTCCGGGTGAACTTCTTGGACTTATGAATCTTGGACGCGCCGTCTAGCTTGAAGCGAATAATGTTCATGTTATCCGCGGCCGCGGCTTTTGCCACGGGGGTTGGCGGAGCTGTGGCCGGGAGGGGCACACCAGAGTTCATAGATATCATGTTGGAGGCGGGAAAGAGAAGCAGAGAGACGGCAGAGCTCAGAAACCAAGAATCAGGGATGATAATAGCACTATAGACGAAGGAAAGGTAGGGGGTGGGAATTGAAGAACCGGGGGACGATGATTTGAAGGATTTCCATAGAATCAGCGGTTCTGCCTCTTGCGACGGGTCATTACAGAGTGTGAGAGAGTGCCAGGAATCCTGCGATACGCGTGAAAGTGTTGAGAGTAATAACAGGGAAACTGGCTGTTGATGAGATAAAGCGAGAAATAAGAAAATTGGCTGGACCCGTTAATTACGTACACTCCAAACCTTGATTCCCAAAGCGGAATTACTGTTAGAGAGCGGTGAGCTAGATACAAACTTTAATATTCTAGGTAATGTACGGAAGAAAACTCCGTGACGAATCAGCGGAAGATGCCGGTAGACGGCAGGGAATGTGTGATAAGCAAAGTATGCAATTGCTGGAGCTTTTGGTAACGATGGAAGATCAAAACTATTGATCGGTATGAAGTTGCGGTAAGCAGAAGCAGCTTTACTCTACTGAATCGTATGAAATATCAGAGTCTCAAAGAAGGAAAGATTCGGTTGCTTTGAAATAGAGAAGAATGGAGTGGAAAATCTTACCGGATCGAGAGCTCAATCAGATTGCGTATATATGAGTGATTAAAAGTTGACAGGTTGCTAAACATAATCGTGATTCAGATAAAACTTGCATTCAGTACGGGGTTCAGAGTGTCTTGGATGGTGTTAAAAACCCTCGAGAAACGTGCTGAAATTGTATGCTTGAGCACTGGAAGAGGATACAGAGTCCCGTCGGCTTAACAGGAGAAATAGGAAGAAATAGCGCACCCCGTGGAACGATATAGCGGAAAACTTCGAGAAATCTTCGCTGAATGCACGTGAGGTGCTCTTGCAGGGCGAATCATTCCCAAAGCATACTTTCCAAACAATGTACTGAGAACAATCCCCGTTTATAGCCCTATTGGTGCAATTATTCGTCGAAAACCCAACTTTTGGCTAACGGTAAGACGTCAAATCCTGCTCATCATGACTATTCAGGGATTTTGAAGAGCTGCTACGCTTACAGAGTCCCTATTCTATCCGTATTACACCATTCATTCGCCTTGACTTGGTGATGAGCTGATTTTCAGGTATGCTGTATCCGACAGGCGATATTTGGAAGTCCTTTTTAAAAAATATGGCACTCATAACCACCTAGACACCCATTTTCTAATTTTATAAAAAAGTCCGATGTAGTGTAACGGCTAGCACGGTCCGCTTTCACCGGGCAGTTCGGAGTTCGATTCCCCGCATCGGAGTTTCTTTTTTGCAGTTTTTTCCTTATTCTCTAATTTTTTTTTTTTCTTAAGGTGAATAATATAATTTTCAGATCTACAGGATTATATTATTCATTTCTTCAAAGCTTCGCTAAACATTGCAGTAGAATTAACCTACTCTTGCCAAACTTCAAGACTTCACAAATAGCCAGGATGAGCTCGCTATTGGACATATGCAAATATGAAGAAGGCAACTTCAATGCCGACAGAGTTGACTCCCTCCGCAGTCTGTTAAAAGAAGGAGAATCTCCCACTTTGACAGTCGAAGACGTGGCTAATGAAATCGTGGAAGGATACGACGGGTCCACAGGACTCCACATATTAATGGAGACTTTCCCTGGTGGCGGAAAGGCATCCCCTGAAGAAGTATCCATAGCACTGAAGATGATTGATCTGCTGTTTGAATGGGGTGCTGGATGGGCTCTGCTTGATAAGAGGAAATTGACTCCCGGATGCATCTGTAAGAACAGAGATTTGCCGGTGGAAATATACGAGAAATTTGTGGCTGCAGGGACGAGGGCTGAGTTGTTACTGCGGAAAGTCGTTGACAGTGCAGAGATTGAGATCCTGGAAGACGAGGAAGTGCCTGAGCTGACTTCGAAAGATCTGGGAGATTTGGCAGAGGAGGAAGAGGAAAGTAGCAAGGAAGATGAGGAAGTTGAGATGTCAGAATCTGCCACGGCATCTGCAGAGGAAACTACGGAAATTACAGAAACAACCAAATCTACAGAAACCACGGAAACTACAGAAACTACAGAAATACCATCAGATACCAGCCATAACCAAACCTCCTACCTCCAGGCCGAGCTGAACTACGAAGATGGAAAGCTCGTCACCAAGCACAACAGAGACGGAGTCATGATGGACTGGGAAACCGATATAATGAAGATGGGAGCCGATACCCTGTTTGGATGCGTTCCAAATGGCAAAGAAAAGACGGCTTCAGTGATCAATATAGGATTTGGAATGGGTATAATCGACAAATTTATCCAAGAGAAATCCCCAAAGCTGCATATAATATGTGAAGCACACCCTGATGTGCTAGCAAAAATGAGAGAAGACGGCTGGTATGAGAAACCTAACGTTCAAATTCTGGAAGGTCGATGGCAGGAAACTCTCCCTGATTTACTGATGAAGGGAGAGTATTTTGACGGGATTTACTACGATACATTCAGCGAACAGTATAACGATATGCTAGAACTATTTGATTTAGTTGTAGGGTTGTTGAAGCCCGAGGGAACTTTCTCCTTCTTCAACGGTCTCGGTGCTGATCGGCAAGTCTCCTACGATGTGTACCGCAGAGTAGTCGAGCTGGATCTCGCGGATTATGGATTGAAAACCGAATTTGAGTCTTTCAACGTGCCTGAGAACGTATGGAATGAGGAAAGTAATGTCTGGGAAGGTGTCAAACAGAGCTACTGGAGGTGTCCTATCTACTATCATCCCATTGTGAGGTTTGATCAGTAGACAGACGCCCGCGAGACTAGAACATCCTTGTATATAGCAGGCCATATAAAGCCCCGAGACTGATACATAACAGCATATATATTTATATATTCAGCTTCTAGGAGTTGAACAACCTACCTAACCTAACATACCTAACATACCTAACATACCTAACCTAACATAATACATTTCCAGATCACATCATCATTAAAACCCTATAGTAGCCCTTCATCACCTTCATATGAAGGATAACGATGATCTACTTAGAAGCTATTAGACGTTAAACAGCTGTCTATTCTCTGCTTAACCCACCTGTAATCTCACCACAGTAACCTCAACATACTCACAATCATGGCGCAGGATATGGAGAGTAAAATCTCATATCTGGAGGGGATGGGCTTTGACAGAGCTCAGATTCTCAAGGCACTGAGGGTAAGGCGAAGAACTATTTAAATGAACTTGGAAATCATCGTTTTCCCACTTTAAATCACTACTTTCTGCATACTAACAGGTGATCCCTACAACAGGCAAAAAATAACGATGTCTCGCTGGCCATTGAGTATATCCTGGGCGGACAGGATGATTCTGTAAGTCTCATTCTCTACGAAAGAGGATACACATTATAGGAACTGTGAATTGTAAGGAGGAATAGAACTGAATACTAACTAGCTACTACAGAATTACAGTACGTATCTGCGGATCCTTATTTTCTCTTTTTTCCCCATATTTCCACCCTGCTTGAAGCTCTAACAGCGTTCCTTATTCAGATATGCCCCCAGAAGATATAAATATCAACGAAACAACCCTGATAGAAAACTCATTCCCACCCAGTCTTCAGAATTCCATCTCCAGCAACGCAGCTCCCCTAGCAAACGAGAATAACGACGCTCAACTTGCACCTCCCACCTTTGACGTGAATATGGATGAAGCTGAAATATCTCTCAGTGATACCCCACGCTATTCTCAACAGGATGAGACCTCAGAACAGGCTACAGGCTCTTCTCGGGCCTCTTTCGAGGTTTCCTGCCTGCCGGAACATATAGAATCCAGCTCGATGCTGCTGAGTCCCGAGTCTTGGTTCAGAGAGCCCTCAGAGTATGTTTATGATTGTTATTCTTCCAGTAGTAACCTAACATAACCTATCGTATTTCTAACTAACGTTTATAGTCCTCCAGTTCTCCTGCCTAACAAGCAAATCTCTCAACTGTCAGCTCTACTGCTGATTCTCCATGGAATTCCTGCGGTGCGGGCACAAGTGTTCAAGTTGCATCAGTTTAAAGACTACGGATTCAGTCCAAACTGGTGGAGAGGATTCCCACAGGATCTGATACATTTGAAGCCTGAAGACAGCCGGCTGATCCTCCATTCTTTGTCTGGTGAACCTATTTCGAACCTGACTATCGATGGGACGTTTTTGATTGAACTGCAGCGTCTGTTTGCCTTTCTGGATGGGGGTTCTGGTAGAGCTTTCTCGACGGTTATTGGACTATTGAATGGGTTTGCACATTCTAGGGAGAATTCTATTGTAAAACTTCCCTCAGAGAACAGTGAAACACTTGTAGGAGTTCATAGTTTCGTAGAATCAGTTATTCAGCTCACTGGTGGACTGTCTTCTCCGCTGCTTGACACATTCACGTCAGTAGCGTCTTCTGCTACAGGAGGATTGGAAGACAGGATTCACGTGTTCCCTATAGAAGCGGAAGATAAGAAATCTACGCTGATGGAGACGTTGGATGAGATGATTTGGAGCTCAGGGTTAGGCGAGGCGTTTCTCAAGCATGTAGCAGACGTTGTGAGGTTTTCTCTGTCTTCAGAAGACAACAGAGGAGTTTCTTTGCTGATTCCTGGTGCTTTCTACCCTCAGAGATACACAGAGAAGTTTATTCCAGTGATACGGAAGCTGAGAAAGCTGCAAGAAGAGTTTGAATTGAAGAGGCAGAGCCTGTATAAACAGCTTATGGCTCTTTCTACTATCAAAGGCAAAGATGCTATTAAATCTCTCAACCAAACTCTGAGCTTTCTGAAGAAAACGGTAGCAGAAAAACAGAAACAGGAGTCTGAACTCACGGAAATGAAGAAAGAACAATTAGCAGCAACGATAGCAGCGCAAGAAGATATGGAGAGAGTCATAACTGAGGCTGTCAATAGGAAAACTGAACTGAAAGACCAGCTAATGGAATGGGATAGAAGGAAATACCTACTACGCAGCGTGGACGTGGACGACCCCTCTGTAGAAGAAGTTCTCCCGGAACCTCTAGAAGAGTATGTACTAGCAGGAATTGCTTTTGGAGATCGTAGACTGATATACCGTAGGCCGAAGACGAAAGAGGATAGTTTTGTTCTAGTTGATATGGGCGAAGAAGGCATAACAAATAGTACAGGACAAACAGAAGAGCCAGAAGACTGGGAAGATCAGTTCCAGTGGTGGGAAGTCTACTACGATGATTCCGAAACTTCCCCATACTATGATATCAGAGAGCAAAGCTTGGAGTACGCAATTGAAGCAGTCGCCCGCGAAACTCATCTGACATACCACGATGAGATACTGATAGTCTACGCCAAGAAATCGGCATATTCTCTAGAAAGACTCACAGATCTCCCACCAGGCTTGAAAGAGTTTATAAGAAGAGACAAAGAAGAACTAGAGAATGCCAAGGTTCCAGTGAATACTGAACCGCCAGTTGCAATATCTTCAGAAGATCAAGACACTCCTCAGGGGTTCAGCTTTATCTGATGAGCTCACAAATGGACGGAAATTCTCTAACCGGCGGGACTTTCTGAAGCTGCCTAAATTGTCCCATATAATCTGTAATAATACTACCTACTCTTAATAATACACAACCGAGAAACAGGCTCTTTATTTTATTACAGTAGATACAATTAGTTACACTAGTAGAAACACCAGTCGAACAACTCGCCCCCCTGGGACTTTTGGAACCCTATGTAATCCCCAAACCATCTATTTCTACCACATCCAACGATTAAAACCAGCCAGCTTGCTATAATACCTCAGATTCCAGCCTTTTCACTCAACTAATGCCATCTTCACTGGCATTCATCGCTCGACATCGCATCGCCTGTTAGGTTTATACCGTTTATGAAATTTGATCATGCAATATTCATGCAGTCCTCGACGCAGGCTTATGCATGCATCATGCGATTCTATGCAGGCGTCTAATCACCCAAAATCTATACGAGGCTATACGAGCAAACGCAATATCAAAAAACGCCGCTCAGACCGCGAGAACATTTCTGAACAGCCTCGAGACTCCCCCAGACCATACTAATTACCCAACCCGAATCAGCAGATAAAAAAGGTCTCCGAAAATATCTTTTCCCACGCTTTTAACTCGACAATCGGCCCACTAAACGCGTATCGAAACGCATCCACCACGCGTTAGGTGAGCTGATTTGAATTGCCCAGTAGAGCTATCGGACAGGCTGCTGTCCGAACACCAGTGCCTCGCTCCTCGTACCTTATACGACGGCTCAGCCTGTCTATCAGCTCTCTCCAGCGTTGAAAAACCTGTTCACAGAGTATCAAACCGTCATTATAACAATATCCAACTTTTAATATACCGATTTTCCCCCACTTTCTGCCCCAGCAGCCATTCAGCTGCTCCTCATCCCTCTGCCTGTCCGGATACTTTGGCAGCTTTCCTCCCGCATCACGTGACGCTCCGGACAGCGAAAAATCTACCCATCCAAACCACTGGGATTGAAAATCGCGTATTTCTATCGACTTCAACTTCAACTTCAACTACCTGAAAATCACCAAATCCCGCTTCCTGCTTGATCCTCCTTTTTATACGGCTATTCTGCTGTTCTGCTGCACTCAGATTTTCAGTCTGCCGCCTCACTGAGCCTGAGTTGTCTGCAAAAAACCGAAAAACATCTCTACTATGGCTGTCCTCCAAGAAATTATCCACTCTCCAGTGGTTCTCTACCTATCACAGCTGGCTCACCGCTATATTGTGGCCCCCGCATGGTACATTTCTATCCCCACAGTGCTGGGGCTGCTGCTGGCTGCTGCAGTGGTCTTCAATATCGTCGACCAGCTGCTGTACTCTCTGAAACCTAACAGAGTACCTGTAGTATTCCATTTGGTTCCCTGGGTAGGCTCAGCTGTTGTATACGGCATGGACCCGTATGGATTCTTCAAAAGGTGCCAGGAAAAATACGGCGATGTGTTTGCTTTTAAGCTGCTTGGCCGCACCTTCACTGTGTACCTCGGGCCGAAGGGCCATGAGTTTGTATTCAATTCTAAGAATGCCGACGTGTCTGCTGAAGCCGCGTATACCCACTTGACTACGCCAGTATTCGGCAAGGGCGTCGTATACGACTGCCCCAATGCTCGGCTGATGGAACAGAAGAAGTTTGCTAAAGGTGCCCTTACTAGGGAAGCTTTCCGGTCCTATGTACCTCTGATTGTATCAGAAATGGAGAGATACTTTGCCGAATCTCCGTATTTCTTTGGCGGGAACAAGTCTGCAGAATCGGGAAAAATCGACTTGATGGTCACCCAGCCGCAGATGACGATTTTCACTGCTTCCCGCACTCTCATGGGCGAAGAACTCCGTAATAAATTTGACATTTCCTTTGCCCAGGCATACCACGATTTAGACCGCGGATTCACTCCTCTGAACTTTGCCTTCCCAAACCTGCCGCTGCCGTCGTACCGGCGCCGCGACGCTGCGCAGCGGAAGATCTCCGACACGTATCTGTCTGTGATTCAAAGGCGGAAGCGGGACGGAGACGTCCAGTCGCGGGATCTCATTGATTCGCTTATTAAATCGGCTGTATATAAAGATGGCGTAGCAATGACAGACAGAGAGATTGCCAACCTGCTTATCGGTGTTCTGATGGGCGGACAGCACACTTCCTCTTCTACTTCTGCTTGGGCACTGCTCCATTTAGCTGCTCGTCCAGAACTGGTACAGGAACTGTACCAAGAACAGGAGGAAGTGCTGGGCCGAGGAAAGGACGGAGAATTGAATCCTATCACGTACGACGCACTGCAGGAGATGCCGCTGCTCAACAACGTGATCAAGGAGACTCTCCGAATCCACATGCCACTCCATTCCATTTTCCGTAAAGTTATGAACCCGCTGTCTGTTCCTGGAACTCAGTATGTAGTCCCGAAGGGCCATTTTGTTATGGCGTCTCCAGGTTTTGCCATGACGAACGACGCGTACTTCCCGCAGGCTGCCAAGTTTGATCCGCACCGATGGGACGATCTGAAACTCCCTGGGGCTGGTGGTGACGAAACTGTGGACTACGGGTTTGGCGCAGTGTCCAAAGGCGTGAGTTCTCCGTATTTGCCCTTTGGCGGAGGACGGCACAGATGCATTGGAGAGCAGTTTGCGTTTATGCAGCTGGGCACTCTGCTGGCCACATATGTGAGGAAGTTTCAGCTGTATTTGCCCGATGGCAAGACAGACGTCCCACCTGTGGATTATACTAGTATGGTGACTTTGCCGCAGAGACCTGCAGAGGTTGTGTGGGTTGCTAGAAAGTAGGAGCTGGAAACGATGAAGAGAGAAGAGAAAATCTGTGGAAAAAAGGGGGTAAGATTATTCAGCTGAGTGTATTTTGAATTAGAAATGGAGAAATGCAAGCATTTTCGTTTATTCTTCAGTTGAATATCTGCTTTGTAATCCGCAGAGTCTGTAATATTTACTATAGGAGAGTAGCGGATATGTAAGCTTGTCTTGTCCGCTGATTTCGCAGTTCTCAGCAGTATAATTACGTCTACAGTTTGATGGCTGTCAATCTGACTGGATTGGATTTTCGAAAGTTTGCGTGGTTTGACTGTTCTGACAGATTTGTAGATTTTGAAGACCTGATTGCTTCCTCACTGTCATTTACAGCCACACTCTCTCCCTTTTTTTTGTTTTATCTGTAATCTTTTTCACCTTGTATTTGTTGATCAAAAAGTAGAGTATTTTAATAAAAGAGGTTAATTGTGTTTACCCCGTGTTTGTTGTCAGCGGAATAATGAGAACAGTGGACGCTGGAGTTGTTGTAGGGTATGTACTTAGTTCATCTCAGGTTCGTGTATTTGAAACCCTGAGATGTGGAGTAGCAGATGGTGAATTCTGAGAGTTCTATAACTATCTATACGGGTTATTTGCATAGAAATCTCTCAAGGTGCTCCGGGTCAATGCCTCACATCTTTCCATTATACTGAAAGATGTGAGGCATTGAAAAAGGGAAAGAATGGAAAGCTGGACGTCTAATTCGAGTTCTTCTCCAAGCAAGGCATCTACCGATGGTTTAGTCAATTATATCATTTCCCACACTTTTCATACTCGTTTATCCTACAGCTTTGATGTATCCACGGCATTCTCTGGCCAAAACTGGTGAGCTTCTATGTATAGACTCCTACTTCAGAGATCTCACCGGAACTAAATCATATTATTAAAGTATTCCAGTCATTCAAAAAGCAATCAAACAAAGCATCCGAAGCCGCTACAGACAATTCCTACAATCATTCAAGTCTTATTTTCATTCAGCTAACTACCTATCTAAAGCACCTACGCAGTGATTACCAGGAAAAAAAGAGCATTTATGCCAACAAAACCCTCAAAGAACCTTGGAATCCATACAATTTCGGCTTGTTGTTGATCACTCTGTAATTATAACTAAGTCCTACGACTCCTCGGCTCATCCGATGACCACCTCGGCATGCGGCTTGATGCATGCTACACGCCCGTATCTGCAACTAATGCATACATCTGCATACAGCTGCAGTTCGTATCCGATGAGCTCCGAAAAATTAATTTAAGGAGTCTCGACGGTTCCAAATAGCAGATATAAGGATTTATATACAGGCTATGGCTTCGATTTCTTCTCAAATTCTACTCAAATATGTAAGAATTTCCTCGCAGTGCAATAGTAGATGCTGTTTGAACCTTCCAACTCTGTAGGTTTGCAGTTTTGGGCCCATTTTCTCTGGACAGAGAAGCAATTGAATTGGAGAATTGTCAAAATTATAGAACAATTCTCCAAAAAAAAAAATAAAAAAAGGAGATAAAAGGGATAAAACTTACGAGAAATTCACATAGAAGTAAAAGTCTTACAGTACTGAATAATGCATAATGAGAAAGAATATAATGGATAGAAAATTTGAGTAATTTCAAAGGGTTTGCTTTTAACATATAAGAAAGGGAAATATATGAAAAGGAATATATTTCCTTTTCATTTCATCCTACACCACCCAAAATTATCTCTGCTTTTCCCATAATCTCCCCACAGTCTCTTCTCTCTTCTCTCCCCTTCCTACCTCTTGCCTACATTTCACTTATTATTATCATCGTTACTCACCGGCTTCTACCGATTCTACAAATACATACACGTCTCCTTTCATCCACGTATCATTCACATTCACATTCCTTCACATTCCTTCTCTTTCCATATCATTCCTTGCCATACCCAACCCACTCCCGATCCGTTCGGACTAAAACCCGTACCCCGCTGTCAACGCCGACATCGGGCCGCCTCCGTATCCGTCCATAAACGCCCCAGCAGCAATCCCGCTCACTGGTACACCCACTGGCACTCCTACAGGCATCGTTATCGGTCCTATAGGGATCGGTGCCGGTCCTACAGAGCTTATAGAAGGCGCCACAGACACTGCTGCGCCACTCATGGGCATCCGAATCGGTCCCGGAGGATTTCCCGATCCATTGAACCTCCCAGACGCTTCTGTGTAAATCGGCTGTGGCTGCTGTGGCTGTGGTCCACATGTATTTGTACTTACAAACCGAGGCTGAGCCTGCTGCGCCTGCTGAACCCGCTGAGCCTGCTGCGCCATCCGCATCCGCTGAGCCCCGCCACCTACTGCGGGGCATTCCCCGGTTTGGATATGTTTCTCCACCCACTCCTCATTGGACGCAAACTCCCGTTTACAGTGCGCACAACGGCCCGCTACACCCGATCTTTGTACACTTCGGGTGCCCGGAGGGTAGAGGAAATGCCGAGATTTCAAGTGTGTTTTGTACGTATCTCGGCGGGAGAATCCTCCATGCTGGTGGCAGGGGTTTTTCGCTAGCGGATCGAAAAAGGGGCAATTGAATGCCTTAGTCAGCGAATGTTTCTTCACATGACGCGTCAGATATCCTTTAATCCGGAATCTCTGTCCACAAATCTCGCACATGTGGCGCAGCGAGCCGCCGTCGGCACCAGCTTCGGCTTCGGCTTCCGCTTCGGCATCTGCGGCAGCGGCAGAGTCTGCCGAGTCGGCAGAATCATCGGAATCGGAATCTGCAGGCGTCAGAGGCCGAGTTTGGTCGGGCCGAGGAGCGTCCGGAACCGGGCAAACGGCAGGCCATGTAGTCCAAGCTGGGGTGGCTGAAGTGGCGCATTCTGTCACGGGATCTGCCGAACACCGAGTCAGTTCCGACGCGGCAGTTCCGACAGACGCCGGAGACAGAGATGACACAGTAGAAGCAGTACAGGCGGATCCGTCGTCGAAGGAAGCTGCCGAGAAAGCGGAAGCGGAAGACGCGGAAGCGGCTGAGCCGCTTTTGTGTTCTGGGAATCCAAATCCGGTGCCGTAGCCGAGCGGGACATCCGAAAAGTCCGGCAGATCCAACTGAGAGAAATTCTGGTACCCGTAGGCCAACGGGTGTTCCGTTGGGTGGTACAAATCGGCTTCATTGGTTTGTGGAGCAGCAGATGCAGCACCGGCAGCTGAGCCTTCGGGAATTGTGGTGTTTGTATCAGCTGAGCCTCCTGTATTTGTGTCTGATCTAACGAAAATATCCTCATTAAAAGGAACGCCACACTCCGGTTGATCGGAAAAATCTTCTCCGATAGCCGCACGGAATTCAAAAGCGTTCCGATCTGCATTGTACACCACTTCGTCCGAGATGTTCCATGTGAGAGAGCCCTTGCGGGACGTTATAGGGCACAAAGATAAGTTAGCGGGGGTTCCGCAAGTCACAGGTTGTCCTGGTGCGGGGCTGGAGGGGTCCAAAGCGGGGTCGACCGAGATAGCGGGAAAAAGACGAGTTGGCGGATCATTTTTGTGTGTTGGAGCATGTAATGGACCGAAAAATGCAGTCCACAAAGACGTTGTAAGCCGAGATGTGACTGGAATAGGTTGAAATGGGCTCAAATTACTGAAAATATGGCTAAAAGTATCATAAACAGCAGTCAAAAGGCGGGTAAGAGAAGCCGTTATGCCCCGCGCGGGGACTGAAAAGTCAGAAGACACAAAAACGGCTGGAGCGTCCGCCGCAAAATCCCGAGGTGGCGGCATAATGATGTTTTTTCTACCCTGTGGCTGCAAATATTACTTTGAAAAGCCGGTGGAAACAGGCAAAAAAAAGGGGGGCCCAGTTGGAAATCCGAGCAAAGCGGCAATCCTTTTTGCGCTGTCAGTCACGGGACACGCGGAAGATCCACGAGTTTGAGGCTCAAGTCGCTGGGGAGGATAAATTCAATACCGCAGAACGCGGAAAGAAAAAATCAGCAAATAGCAGAACACCGAAACCGACTGGTGGCTGAGTTTCCTTAAAAGAAGTGGCTGGGGTGGCGTCACACGTGGCGCTGAAGTTTGTGGTTCTGTGGTAGTACGTTTGTAGCAGTTTGAAAGTCCGTCGGATCTGCCGAAGGGACTGTGGAACAACGGAATAGCCGTCCTGTACCGTTCAAGAGGAAGCCGTCAGGAAAAGTGCGATGGAAATCTCTGGACAATCTTTGAGCGAGGACTGTACATGTGTTCTGCGGGATTGCAGATTAAGGTTTGCGTGTTGTGTGAGTTTGGAGGGTCTGGGGGCTGCATGTCGGGGATGCCCGGGAGGGGGAGCGGCGAGACTGAGGATGATAAGTGGGGGAAATTCAGGTGGTAGACAGCGCAGCAAAGTGAGAGAAAAATTGATTGATTACAGATAAAAATGACATATTTAGTGTTGAATGTTTTGCCTGCGAGAGTCGAATGCAAAGTTTTTTTCTGATGCTATTCTCGGATTAATTATTTCACGCAGAGGGTCTGGGAAACAAACTCTAAGTTTATCACGCACAAGGTTTGGCAAGAGGGTCTGGAAGCTCCTCATAAGCTTTACGACACGATGCCTGACATCGCTAGTCAATTAGGACATGCATGCGCTCTACAGGACTCGTGTGGCGCAACGGTGGAACACAGTGGGATTTAGATCACAGGAAGAACAAATAATCTAAATATTCGTCTGTATTCTGATTAAATATCTAAATATCATGAACTTCAGAAGCCAGTTAAAAATTTTTAATTTCCCTCAGGGGCCAATATTTGCAATGAAATACCGCACATCTCGCTTCGTCTCACAGTTTCGTGACAAAGCGCATCACCCCTGACACTCCCTTATGCGGATGTCGTAAGACCTCTGGCGAACCCTGCGAAGAGCAGGATAAAATAGTAAAATAGCAAATACTATTCACGAGATTTTTTCACTTATTCAGGATATCATAAACCTGAAAGTAGGGCAAACTGACGGTGATGAACTTCTGTTAAGGTTGACAGGCCCTGGCCTCTCTCCGTGGGGAATCATCACTTCATGTCTTGTCAGAGTTCATCCTGGAAGTTATCGCCGTTTCCGACGAACCTACGACTTTCGGTACCCGTAAATCAGGTGAACCATCTCATACTGACATTCGAACGTTGGGAATATAGAAAATGCACCATCTGAAGCTTACATTACTGCCATTGTTAACGCGTATAAACCTCATCATCAACCCAATATTAAACAATATTCAACTGCTCCCATAGATTATGTCAAGAGTTTGTAGCTCTTACCTTCCCAATTAGGGCTCTTCCGCACAATTAGGGTATTTTGAGCATCTTGATGCCGTAGGCCTCTAACCTTAACTTTAGCGCGGTGACATGCTTATGACATGAAACTCGGCCCGAGAGCTGCACGTGACAGACACCAGTGTGCACACAATATATGACGTAATCTTGCATGGGTCAAAAACGCGTGGTTTCCTGTTCACGTAATCACTTAAACCAACCCCCCACGCGCGAGCCTACGAAGCTCTTCGCTTATTACTTGCTCATTTTATTTATGTTCACATTATCTTCGCATTCACTCTCAGAGTACTTTCTATCTCACAGTGCACAGCGGGAAGCTGCCCTCTCACTCCGTCTCTGGATACTCAATAAAGAATTCAAGGAGATACGGAGCTGTTTGAGCATCTGTGTGCTACTTAACTCACAATTCCGAACGCCGCCTTGCGCTTTCTCTATTATCTCATCTCATCTCATCTCATCCCATCGCATCTTTCATATCATATCGTATCATATCTGTATCCACTTTATTCCCTCGCACAGCATTAACTATAATACCCCAAAATCCACTTAGCAAGCACATCAGACATATAGAAAAATCTATCCAAAACTGAATTAGATGCATAAGCAAACAGTCTGTCCAACACCACATCTCGTTCCGCTCCAGTCCTGAAAGCACCAGGCGTCAAATTGTCCACCAACGCGCTCAGCTGTCCTGACGATTCCAATCGTGCTAAAACTTGCCGCCGACGCCACCTGTAAAGCACTAAAATACCAAACAGAAACAAAACATCAAACGCCACATGCTTAGCGAAAGCCGCCAAGAATTGCTGTAAATACCGCACAATTACTACTATATAAGCTTCCTGCCGCTTCTTAGGCTGACGTGGATTCCTCCCTGTTCCGTTTTCAGGCATTCCAGCCCCGCTCAAACTACGCAGAGCCGCGTAGGCGTATTTTCCTCCAGCTCCCGGCCGCATCCTTCCATTACCTGGCACTACCAAATCATTGCTCTGTACTACCGCGTCTATCTTCCGCCTGACGCTCTCCAATTCCGTTGTAAGCTGCTCTATACTGTACCCAATATCCTCTCGTAAATGTCGTATCTCGTCTCGGGTCACGTCGGCTGATCCGCTGTACGCTCGGCTCATGGGAATGCCCCGTGGACCCCCAGAAGAGAACAAATCCGACATCCCAGAGTGCCGTCCACCACTATGACGGCTCAACCTATGTAAACCCGTACCTGTAGTACTCCCAGGCAAAAGTCCAGACCCAGGATCCGTAGATGCGCTGCTGCTGCTTTCGATTTCCACGTCTTTCACCTGTTCCCACATGTATTCCAGCTCTGAGAGCAATTCTTCAGTCTCATGGCTCCCACCGGCGTACATTTTCATAGCCTAAAGAGGGTTAGTAGGTGTGGCGCAGTAGAAATTAAGTAAAAATGATACGTTATCAAAGTGGCGCTGTCATACCTGTATCAAACACGAAATGTATCCGCGTTTAGCTTCTGTACGCGACAGACCTTCCTGATCTTTCCAGGCGTCCCTGGGGAGTTGTTAGTCTCTTGTAGTGTCTTGTAGTGCCTTTAAGTCTCTTTTAGTCCCTTCCAACTTCCTGTAGAATGTACAGACATCTCGCAGCACCGTAGCATACCATTTCAACTGAGCATCAACATCTTCTGCTGTATTCCCCACCGGACGAGGCATTATCTCATCCACATTACCCTCTAGCATCCAGTTAGCAATCCTCCTATTACAGCAGCAGAATCCACACACCCTGACATACCAGTTGCCTGTTTATACAGCCCATACAGCATAGTTCTCGTGTCTAAAGGTGGGGACGGAAGAGCGCCTTTACCACTCTTCGACGAGAGGGTCTTTATCGTGGCGATAGCTTTCACAAATACGCGATCTGATAGCAGGAAACCTCTGTTAGTACGCTGTCACCTGGTTCCCCTTGAATATACCTAATTTCCCCTCAATAATGCTGAGAAACACTCGGCTTACCTATAGAATCAGCCATCTTGACAGTACAGTCGATCCAGCCGTCGGAGGCTTCGAAAACGCCTCAGCCAGGGGTCCAAGAATGGGGAAATTTAGTGAGAAATGTTCCAAACAGACACGGGTATCCAAAATAGTGAGGTTTATGTATTTGATGCCGTTATAAAGCCTCTTTTAACGTCTCCCTTAACTGCTATGCGGGGCACATCTGGTGAACGTCGTTTACTTGTTGATAGAGGTAAACATCTCCTAGACCCTTTATGAGGGTCTGGTGACATTGTCAGACCCTCGGATATAAGGGGGTCTCTCGTACTAATAGCCGCGTTCTGAATTAGGTAATTTAGGACTGAGTTGCCATATTGGGAATTTTGACCGGTTAGAGGCAGGGTCGGACCTGATTTGAGACGGGGAGAAATACGTCAAAATGAAGCTGTATAGCAGAAATGGAGGATAAATAGAATACTTTTTCACTGTAGAATGCTAATATTTAGTTATATACTCTGCTAGAGCTCACAATAGTAGCTTGGGGGATTTACATTCCACAGATTTGTGGCTTCTGTCAAGCACTCTCACTCAACGCTCTCTGTGCTATATATTTCTATCACGTCATCATAAATCACATCCTATCATCCCGAAGAATCCTCCGATAAGCGGCATTCTACAATAATTTTCCAGGCTGAGCGTCTCAACTCATCGTATTTCATAATATTTCATCGTATTTTTCATCATTAATCAGTGTATTTCAACGAAAGATCCATCTGGACACCATTACAGGCCAGTAAGGGAGACTATAGGATCTATAAATGTACAAATAATTCCAAGCTTCGGTCTCCTGAAGCCGATAAACCAATCCTAACAGCCAGCCTGATACACGACAAAAACAAATCAAAACCCTGCAATTGATTTACTCCTTTGAAGGGCACCCACTCAATAACTCATCCACCTGCTCTTTCTCAATCACCACCCCACGCTCGGAGCATTTAGCCTTCGTCTTCAATTCCTGGCACAGTCCTTCAATATCCAAATCTCCATACCTCGGATGAGACGTTATCCGATCCCACACTGCCGAGCACGTCAAAAGGTACTTCTCGTTATTCGGCACAACCATTTCATCCTCATTCTCAGCCCCGCCAGCTGCCAGCCTCTCGCTAGGTCCAGAAATACTGGAAACACCCAAAGGATCATATAATGACTCCTCAGTCGTCAGACCTTTCACTATATCTGACTCGGGAACAACTGGTTCCTCATCGTATACGTTAAACGGATCATCAAACACCAGAGATGTGTCAAATTGATTCACATCAAACAGCGAAGAATACGGATTCGGCGTATCTGTAGACAAACTAGATAAAAACTCTTCAGCTATCTTATCCTCGCTACTCCTCTCCAGTCCCCCCATTAGCGGATCTGCCGAAGGCTGCGCTGCCACATTTCCACCAGCATTCCCATTAGCACCGCCGCTCAAATCAAACAACAGCGAAGTCGCGTCTGGAACTCTTGTGCTACCTGCGCTGAGACTCGAAGCCTTGGTAGAATTCGAATACAAAGAAGCAGGAGATGATGAATCGTCTACTGAACCTACAGATCTCGCACTGGAACCCGATTTAGCCAGCACTTTCGGCACAGGCTGCTGCTCGGTACCGCAGGCTTCCGACATGTTCAAACAGAAATCGCTCACTGTTTCCTCAAACGGTTCCTTGGCTGGTTCAGCAACTGCCACAGGCTGGAACAGAGAAGTCAGCGGCTCTCCTGACGGCTTTGTCAGCAGCGAGCCGTTGAGCGACGCGTTCAGCGGCGAAGATCCTACAGATGTACATGACGATTCCCCGCCGGCTTCCGATGGGGCGTTGCCAACTGAGCTCGGAGAGGAACCTGAAGAAGAAGAAGCTTTGTGACTTTTCACTGGCATAACTGGGAAAGAAAATGAGCTATCAGTTGACCATTTAGTGCCTAAACTTTCTGATAATTGACTTGAATCGAGTTTTGTTCCATTTACTTGTAAGTTTTCAATAAAAGCGTTACGATACGTTGCCAATTCTTTCATAAGTCTGTCGATTTGCAGTCTTAGAAACTCATTTTCCGAGTTTTTCGCCAGTTTCTCGTCTTCTAATTCATTCACACGTGCTTCTAGCTCCTGTAGTCGCTTCTCTTTACGTTCTCTGAATGCTCTTTGGGCTGCCCTGTTCTGTGCTTTACGTTTACTCTCAGGAACGTCATTACTGGGTTTCCGGCCGGCTTTCTTTGAAGCTGCGGCAGCCAAAGCTGCGTCAGTCTGTGGAGACGAGCTTATAGAAACCGTGTGCACCGATTTGCTGCTCTCGTGGCGTTTTGGGATACCACCAATCTCTGAATCTCGTACGCTGTTGATGGAGCGTTTGGATACTTCAGCCATTGTGATTTAATGAGGAATTTTCAGTAGTTTGAAACCAATTAATGAATAAAGAATTATAAGAATTATAATGCAAGGGTTTGGGGGTATAAAGTGATTAGTTTTTCAGTGAAAATCGCAGATTCTCACCAAGAAATTTCGCCAAAATTGTCCTTCCGCAACTCTTCTCGTTCAGCAGCCACCTAGAAAGGCCTCTGTACACTAACTACAACGCTGCTTCACAGCCCTGAAAAAATATGAGAATCCCACGGTAGATTTGCCAAGGAAAACAGCTGAAAAGCTGATATAAAACGCTTCAAACTGAGAAGAAAAACTCCCAAGAGAGATCTTCAAAACGATTTCTCTCCCTATCTGCGTTTCATATGGAGAAATCGGTTTTCCCCTAATAAATGACTGAGCCACATGACTTCCTTAATGGGTCATTAGACAGAATGCGGTACATGTACTTCCCGATTAGGCATCGTATTAGTAATGGCTGCAGGAGAAAGACACATGTACATACTAAACTCGAGATCTTTGGTGGCAAATTAGCGGGGGCGCTCCGACAGCGCGAACGTTACCGGTGGGCCGTTTAGAGTTCTGGTTTGCTGTAGCGTGCAGCGAGATTGACGCACGTCATTAAACCTTGTGCGGGCCGCAGAGTCTGGAACTGCGGGAATAGGGAGTGAGAAGTGACGGAATGAAGTAGTATGGAAGTGTGGAAGTAGATGTGTGTGCTGCGTTGATATGGGGCATTTTGATTTAGTTTCTGTGGGGTTCCTTGGCCGATGCGCGAGCTAGGCAGAGTGAGAGAGGACATTATTTGTGATGACGTAATATATAATTATAAAGGTCTGTGACGTTTCTAGTGGCTGAACACAGGACCGGAGTTGAGCTGCGATATAATCAGGGGTGATAAATTGGATAATTTTGAATCTGGGGGTGTCAATTTGTGTAGTTATAAATGTACAGGTTGTGATACCGGTGTTTTTTTTGCCGAAGAGAACACTGATACGCATAGTTATGCATGTCTCATGCGAGTGCTTCCCGAAACGGAAGTTTCGAGATGCGATTTTTTTATAAACGTATGAAATGGAAAGAAATGCTGAGTTTTCAATCTCAGAATTGATCGCCCAAGATCTATCAAAAATTTATAGGAGTAAATGATCTATAAAGCCGAAATCAGATATTCACGGTCTCTAACTTACGTAGTTGTGATAGCTGTCGATCAAATAATCACTCACTCTTGAGTAGATGGTAGTTTAAATGGTTTCAACGGTGGAGAATCTGGCCTTCCAACCAGCAGGTAAGACGGGCTAAAGTACACTTTTATTGCCTTGAAAATATAGTTTAAAATAAAATACAGCATTATCTACAATATGTAGCAACCTACGAGCCCATAATGCCGTTCTTTGATCTACCAAAGCACGGCATATTCTCACCGAGGACCGCCTCTTCATCTTAAGCTCATCGCCAGTGATACCCAATCGGGAAAACATGCATAAAAGGTACATTAACATGCATACAAGTTCACATGTACACATTCTCTCCTATAGTGCCAACTTGAGTTATTCAAACCATTCAAATACCGTAAGAAATGATAATAAAATAATATATTTAGCTACTGAAACAGTTTCCCCCCACTATTTACACCCAGAAAATCTTAACCTCGAAGCCTTTACACCTCTAATTCACTTTACCATACTCCCAAATCATCCCGAACGTCTTCTGGACATCTCCACTCCTGACGGTTATCCACGCCTATAGCAATAGTAATAATAAAACTACCAATATATCCTCTGACTCTGCCTCCAATTCCAGCCATTTTTTCCATCACACCTGACAACCGTGCTACCCACCACCCTCTCCCTATTTTTTTCTTTCCCCAGCTTCTCCGATCTTCCGAAATGACTCAGAACTGCCGTTCCCTGCCGTTCCCCTGTCAAATCACCACATCTCCTTATCACCCACCCATCTTATCAGTGGGCCGACGCCGTACGGCTGTAAGCGCACTGAGACGTGAAGAAATCTGGCAACTTCCAGGCACTACACATATATTTAATAAAATTATCATCACTGCCATTCTCGGCGGAGTTCTCAGAACAAAAGACTGTCCTTTCTCTTCATATTTTCCACTACATCCACCGTCAAAATCATTCATTTATTCCACCTTTTTCCTACCACCAATATCTCTCCCAGTTCACTATGAGTAAACACGTCATTGTTGGGTATGTCGCACTACAATTAAACTATTATTACTCATTTCTAACACTATCAGAGCAGGCATTATCGGCCTTTACACCGGCTACGTACTGATACAGCGTGGAGAGACTGACGTGACTATAGTCGCTGAACATCTCCCTGGAGACCAGTCTACCTACTATACATCCCCATGGGCAGGTGGGAACTTCTCAGCTATCTCAGCGGCAGATGCTGATACCCTGGCGTTTGATAAGTTCACCTACACCAACCTGCAAAGTATCCAGAAAACGCTTGGCGGGCCAGAATGCGGGCTTCAGCAGTTCCCAACTACTGAATACTGGGATTTCCTTCCTAGCAAGGAGAAACTACGACACCTCAGTACATATCTGCAGGATTTCCAGGTTCTACCGAGCGATTTATTACCAATTGGGGCTCAATTTGGTGTTAAATACACTACATGGGACTTCAATTGCCCGAAATTTCTAGTTAATTTAGCCCAATGGCTTCAAAATCAAGGCGTGAAGTTCGAAAGAAAGAAATTGAGTCACATTTCACAGGCTTTCGCATCTAGTGATACGAAATACGTATTCAACTGTACAGGAATTGGCGCTCGAACCCTGGAAGGCGTGAAAGACTCGAAAGTTTACCCAACAAGAGGCCAAGTTGTCGTTATTCGCGCTCCTCATATCAAGGAGAATATGCATAGATGGGGCAAGAACTACGCTACCTATATAATCCCCCGTCCTCACTCTGATCATCAGGTAATCTTGGGAGGATTCTTGCAGAAGGATAACTGGACTGGTGATACCTTTGGATACGAAACAAAGGATATCATTGAGCGCACAACTACGTTGTTGCCTCAAATTTTGGATAAACCGCTTGAGATTCTGCGCGAAGCTGCTGGTCTCAGGCCTTCACGGCAAGGCGGGACACGTATCGAGAAAGAGAATGTAGGTTTAGATAGTTTCATTGTACATAACTACGGAGCCAGTGGGAATGGGTATCAAAGTGGACTGGGGATGGCTATGAAGGCAGTTCAGCTGGCCTTTGATGAGGCTGATGGTGAGCTGAATGCCATTAGTAGTAGCAACAGTAAACTGTAGATGCTTGTAATGCTGGTAAGTGGGTTTAGCAACCTGCTATTAGTGTATAAATTGTAATTTGGAGAGTTTTTACTACTATACGCTGAAAACCTACTATACATTTCAGCCCAGTAGTGAATCGATTTGCTTTAAATGCACACCGAGTTCCTATAAAGCCCGAATCTGTACAAATCCGTTCACCATTTGCCTGAAAATCATTTAGACAGCGTACTTTCTAGTCCATTCTTTAGCAGTTGCTTCGTATTTAGCTCTATCCGTTTTATACAGATTAGCAATCTCAGGCACCAGTGGGTCATCAGGATTGGGATCAGTGAGTAAAGAGCATATAGACAAAAGTACTTTAGAGATAGTCAAAGCTGGTGACCACTGATCTTTCAGGATATCCAAACAAATGGAACCATTACTATTAATATTAGGATGATAAATCCTCGTTGTAAAACTAACTTTAGGCGGTTTGAATGGATAATCAGTAGGGAAATGGATAGATAAAAAGAAAACTCCTCCTGCGTATGGACTGTCAGCTGGGCCCATTATAGTAGCTTGCCAGTGGAACAAATCATCTCCAATAGGGCCAGCAGAGCATGAAGAGGGGGGATCTCTGTAATCCATCTGTTAGTATATGCTTACAATGAACAAAACTACGACTACAAACCACCAATCAAAACAACCAACGCATCCAACCAGCAACTACATACCTCCCGAGATCAGCCAGTTCCTTATTAATTCTCTTTAACGACATATTACTTGTTTATATGTATAGTTGCTGTATATATACAGAGTTACGTGATACTATGACACGGTAATATACTCCTTTCAACAGTAAAATCCGATTAATCAACCGGGAAATGCAGAAATCTTTCACGTATTCGACACAGTGATTCACCTAGCAAACGCTGTAAACGTGATACCCTTGTAAACGTCTTCTTTTGCTATATTCCTCTATCTTATCTTCTGCTTACTTTGCAAATCATGGAAAGAAAAAGAAGGGGATCCATTTGTGTGATTCCAAAGTGGCCACTTCGCCGAAAACGATCAGTTAAATGTCATGGTTGTGTCATGGTAGTTTTGGGGCGTGTCACGTGACAAAGAGATGACTGTGTGACAATGAAGATGCGATGGTGATTATGCGGTTGGCGGATGGAACGGGTTTAATGGGGGAGGCCAAGTGGG
Source organism: Sporopachydermia lactativora (assembly GCA_030579575.1). NCBI lineage: Eukaryota > Fungi > Ascomycota > Sporopachydermiomycetes > Sporopachydermiales > Sporopachydermiaceae > Sporopachydermia > Sporopachydermia lactativora. The sequence goes on from JAKTRH010000079.1 coordinate 52,372, forward strand.
AAAATATTGCGAAATTCAGTTTCTGGTGTTGGTAATTTAGGCTGGCTGTGGAAATAGCCGTTTAGCAGGCTCTGGTGAGCGAAATATACGGCGTACAGTGTGTCATCGCGCCGTTGTACTTCTTCCTACCGAGAGACACTATCTTGTCAGGAACGGCTGACAAATGGGACACGAGTATGCGTAATGGTTGGATGTGAAACGACAAGCACAACAAGAAAGTGGAAATCGGCAAAAATCGATGAAATACGACGCATAAAAGACATTATATTTATAATATTTTAATCATTAGAGCAATATTTATTGAATTTCGCTGGCTAAGAGACTACACACTGATCGAAGGACACAGTTTTGTCACGATAGAATTTGTCAACACCCAAACACACACATTACCCGGAAGTACTGTCTATTGCTATCATTTCCGAAATCGGGCAACTTCTCACACGACTTCCGAACTCCGCGAAAGCGGAGATCCAAGGAGTTCTTCCGCTTCGGATTATTCGATTCTCCTATGAGATGAGCATATTATTTCGGCTATTAGAATACTCAATCTATAATGAGATTTCAGACTCAGAATCATACAGAAAGGCCGACTTTAGACAGCCAAATTCATCTATATAACTATGATTTTGAGGCATCAAAGGAAACTCCTCAGATTTATGAAGAAGATGGGCAGTAAAGATAGTAAATAAAGGAGAGAATCATTCACGGAGTGGTCTGAATGCCACCACATTCATAGACAGATTATCCGCATATATATCTACATAATAAACACTACTTTTATGGTATTAAAGGCCGCACATACTGGAGTATTGAGGACCGCAAACTTCAAGCCATCACCACATATTATAGTAAGCAGATAAACATTCCACTACGACCCTCTTAATTCCTCATTTATGCTGTATTCCTTAAATGAAAATTCTGGCAATTTAAATGTCATTTCTCCTCTCATTCCTGTGAATTTCTCTCATATAAAAAGAAGGATCGTTTAGGGCTCAGTTCCTTCAATCGGTCCCCCGGAGAAGTTAAAGTTTAAGGTTTACGGAATGAGGATAAGGTTGGTTCCTGATTTGTAGAATACGTTGAACTTTATTAACTCCACTGCTAAGCGAAGAAGAGTTTATCAAAGTGGCTCCACTTTTTCTCGTAAATACATATTCTTTTCTTTGCCCGATGACAGCCAGGCTTTACCCGGTGTTGTATGTTCCGAAAGCATAGTTTCAGTGTGACAAAAACATCTCTTGAGTGACTGCAATTGGAATACTGGCTGGAAACTGATCACTACAATCTCAGGATAGCAACACGTATGGTACTCGACGTCTAGCGCTTATCAAGTCAGAAAATTGAAGTGTTTATTCACTATTAAGAGATATTAGAAGTGCTTCTTAAATAGCCTTATGTACAAGAAACTTCAGAGTCATTTACTGCACTTCGAGTCCTTCTTTTTCCCCTTTCTAACGACAATCAAAGGGCAACAACAGGCGTAGAAAAGAATAGAATTACTGTTAAGATACATAAACCTTAATTTGCATACCCAATTTGACTCCCAGCATCAAACTCTAATCCATCTCTATAAAGAATCAACCGACTATCACGCCACATGCTGCTCAATCGTTACTGAATATTGATGAACTGCTAACGTCGAATCTCTAATGCGTAATTGGCTTGCTGTGCCTGGATTCCAGTTGCTGAGCCCTATCTAGACCGCTCTACTGGTTACATGTTCTACATCGCTAGTTATACAACGCCGCTGCAGGGTTTGTTCGGCTCGTTTCCAACTCATTTTCGGCTCAATCTTTGGCTTCAAATATTGTCTAAGCAGGTAAAATCTATGTACAAATTTAACATAATTGCAGTAGTAACCGAAAGTGTAGTCAGAGTATGTTGCATAAGTCTTTGAACGTGAAACATTTCACCGCAGAATACAAACACTTCAAACGTTCCTTTTCTCCAATTGATTTTCTGACTCATTTAGGAGTCCAAAAAGGAGTGTCGAGAACATGTCAGAACAGTCATAGCCGACTTGTTCGGTACCTCTTATTCTTCGCCTTACCTGTTCTTCCAGTCGAGCCGCTGTGATCTCAATATTAGAGTTCCACAGCAAGTTTAAAGTTCAACCTGTTGCGAACGCTATTCAACGGCTGAACTTAATACCGGAACGGTCTTCGACTACTTCCCACATTGATTGCTCTGGAGGTCAGCGTGCAAGGCTGCATAATAGCTACCATTATTCAAGAAACTACGCCCCTTGAATTCCATAAAACTTTGCACAACTTTCAGCTCTTTCTCCAACAGATATTCGGAGCTCAGGCACTCATTCTCATTTTCATTTAAAGTTGCAACTGGTCAAGCTATTTCCCAACTTTATTTTCAACTTTATCTTTACTCACAGGAATCTAACCTTAATACCCAAACTCTATTCCCATATAACAATCATCTCGTATGCTTTATTTATGTCAATCCTTCCGTTAATTCGGATCCCCAAACAGCGCCACACATACGCCAAACTTTTAATTAACCGATTGGTAAATCAGACCAAATATCATTAAAATCGCCTCCCTTAAACTGCGTGAGATCAAAACCCTTCTATCAGTTCTTCTTCCCTCCTCTTTCCTGGAGTTCACAGTCTTGTTCGGATGCTTACAAGGATTCTAAGTAGCTGAACAGATCCAAATCCACAATGGCAGAGTCCCCGTTCTCCTTTGAAGCCTGTGACGCGCTTCTGGCATCTCTGGAGCCGGGAACTCATCAGAATCCACCTTCTAGGAATTCCGAAGAATCCAGCATTGAGAATTTCGAAACCCTTTTCGCTCCCGTCTCACCTTTCTCATTCCCAGAGGAGGAATTCTACTTGTCAAATACACGAAACGGGAGAAATACTGGGTTTGACGCTTCGCTGTTCCCTACAATATCAGCAGCAGATTCTTCATCTTCAATATCTTCAATGTCATTTGCCCCACCGGCTTCCTGCACTTCCTCAGCCACATCTGTTGGCTCTGAAGAGTTAAACATTAAAACAAACAACGGGACCCCTAATGACGCCACAATCAAACAAGCCGTTCCCTCTTTTCCCGACCCATTTGACTTCCCCGGCTCTTCCACTTCCCAGGGAAACTCGGCTCACCAGACTCACCCTACTACTAACAGCACCTACCGCTCTTTGTCTGAGCCCCATATAAAACCCAACAGCAAACCCCGCAGCCCAGTGCCCTCTCGTACCCGCAGTATTCCCGCTGTTTTGTCGCCTTCCCCCGGTTTCACATTCCACGCTTCTATCGACCGTACAACAGGGAAAATTACTAAACCATACAGGAAAGAGAAATCTGCTCACAATATGGTAGAGAAAAGATATCGTACTAATATAAACGATAAAATCACAGCCCTGAGAGACTCAGTGCCGGCACTGAAAGTACTTGTGGATGACAGCACTGACGCAGCAGACCTTGAAGGGCTTGCCCCTGCAAAGAAGCTCAATAAAGCAACAGTACTGACAAAAGCTACAGAGTATATTCAACATTTGGAGCGGAAAAACCGTAAACTTCAGGCAGAGAATGCCGAATTTAGGGCAAAAATTAAAGCTTTAGCGGTCCCTAATAGCAGTACAGATGGAGAAACCCGTCAGAATCCCCGAGAATTGAAAACTACAAAAGAATCTCAACAACCTATGAATTCTTCTACTGACACAAGCAGGCCAAGAGGCTCAACTTCGTCCTTATCGCCTTTCTCAGACTCAGAATCACCAGAATCCACTTCAGCTTCTTCTGTTTCCTCTCCCCGGTCTCGAAGCGGATCAGAGAAGCTGCTAGTCGGCACAATGGCTGGAGTTCTCGCTACTGGACTGTTTGAGGAGATTTCCCAGGACACCAGGGGCCTCTGGGCTGTGCCATTTGGGCCTTTAGGAGCCGTTCGGGCCCACGGAATTCCCTCTGGGTTTTCTGCTGCTTTCCTGGCAATTAAATGTGTTTTGCTGGTCGCTACAGTAGCTTTCCTGCTTTCTGAATTGTTTATATATCTTGGTGGCTCAAGTAGATCAGGCAAACAGACAAATATGGGAAATGGCTTCCAATCGAGGCAACAATTGTGGCGTCATTATACCCGAGAACAATCAATGCCGTCCGCGGGTCCTTTGGCTCGTCTTACAGGGGTCGTTTTAATAGCAAAAGCCGGGGTTTCCGTAGTAGCACGGCATGTTTTACCCGTGCGCTGGAGGCCTGAGCTTTCCACGGAACAGTGCACAGCATGGGAACGGGCAATTGAGGCGCAGCTTTCCGGTGGAGATCCGCAAGTTTCAACCACCCGCCTGGTTTACACGTTCCTCCGTGGTTTACTGCTTCCCGTAACAGTAGAAAGATGCCTTATTAGGGCAGTCCACGCCAAGGTTATCGCTTCCGCTGAATTACCCCGTCCTTTATCGGCTGTGGCGTCAATTATAGGTGATAAAGTGGCGCAATACAACTGGCGGAAAGCACGCCACGTTTATCTGACATCATTTCAGGAAAAATGTGACAATTATGTGGCTTTGCCAGCCTCCCATGTGCGAATCCTCGCATTATCGCCAGAAGTAGCCCGATCACAGCCTCTCGCAGCCCGTATGGCAAACATAGCATGGCGTAGACCGGCAGAACTCGGCTGCGCCTCCCGAGCAAACACAGCTGTATACCACAGTATACTGACTGATCCCGCTGTGGCGTCTCCGCTAGATATCCTTGCCGCTTTCTACGCTAATGATTTACTGGATAAACTCTTAGTAGCTAAGATTGAGCACGGATCAGTCCCCGGCTTGGAAGCAGGAATGAAGAAATGCGTCGACATTGCACCTGAGCACTCAATAGTCCACCGGCGTGCCACAGTGGCTCAAGCAGTTCTTGCGCCACCCCGACGGGACAAATTTACTGCTCTGGGCCGAGCTGTACGAGCTGTACGAGCTGTACAAGCAGTAAAAAAAGATGATTCCTACCCTGAATCACATGATACACAGGCTGCAATTACATGCGCTTTTATAACAGCATTTACAAGTCGCGGAGACGTTGCGAATGCCCTGAGATTTCTATTTAAAATACATCTGAGTGCTCCGGAAGATCTCGGAGTACTGGGATTCAACGCTTTGCTTGAGACACTCACAGGCATTGCAGAAATAACCAAATGTGACTCCTCATTGCTTACACAGCGGGATCTGAAAATGTTGGAAAAGCTAGCCGGTCTGGCAAGAATTTGGATAGGCGGATTACTCGGAGAAAATGCCGGAGTTTCCGTCGAGCGACGTTCCGATCTCGCTGAACTGCTTATAGGTTACGGGAAACAGTTCAGTGGCTGCTAGTCAGCAAGAAATCCACAGCTCGGATCTTTTATGTATTTCACGTTATATATCACACGATTTTAATTTTAATGACGATACAATCATGTTTTATAATCGGTTCCGTCGGCTCATCCGTTATTCCGTTCCGAACCGCATACTATTAAAGTTTACTGTTTTCGGTAACAAGGCGCAGCTTACATGCATAAAGATGCATACAATACCAGACGATATACGGTCAAGATATCTACGATTGAAGGATATATTCAGTTCTAAAATGTTAAGATAAGATAACCAGAGGGTACAGATCAAAGTGTAAGTCATAGTTTGTAGCATAAAGTCATCGTTATATTTCTATTACCACCTATAATCTCTTACTTCTTATCTGCCGAGATCTCAACCATTGAGACTCATTTCACACTAAAAGTATCCCTTGCATATCCTCGCATTAACTATGAGAAGACAATTTCCCCATGTAGATTTTAAGTTTATAAATGTACCCCGGTTTTCGCGTCAAACGTTAATTACGGAGAACATACCACCAATTATGGAGACGATACACTCTTTTTTTCATCATTACGGAGAAAATATACCCAATTCTGCTATAATTCCGGAAAAGATACCCACTCCCCCTATAAATTATCAGCCCACCGCACTCCGTTCATACAATCCTATCAAAGGAATACCCGTTATAAAACATAATTATTTCATCTTTTTCCTTGCATTTTCAGCTCAAAACTTCATCAAACCTCCTACTGCTTCATCATACAACTCCCTATTATTCTCCTACACCCTTTTTCCCACCCAATTCACCCCTCTAAACCCTTCAATGAGCCCACAGCTCCACTATATTATCACATTTTCCCTACTAACAGCACTTATAGCTTACTTTTTCCGCTTCCACCTGGCCTCTTATCCCGAAGATCTCACTACAACCATAATGGACTCTAAAGGACCCGTCGTGACGATCGTAGGCAGCGGTTTAGCCGGTCTGGCTGCTATAAATGAACTCATCAACTCTGGACGTCCCTGGAAGAAGATATATCTACTGGAAAAGACCGCTAAACACGGCGGGAACTCTATAAAGGCATCTTCAGGTATCAACGGAACCCCCACAAGATTCCAGCAGCAGCTCGGCATCACCAGAGACTCCCCCGACGTTTTCTACAATGATACCCTCTCTTCAGGGAAAGGCCTGAGCTATCCTATATTAGCACGTACTCTGTGCGATAAATCAGCCGAGGCTATTAACTGGCTTACTGATATGAACGGGATAAACTTGGCGAAAGTCACAGAACTCGGCGGTCACTCTTTCCCACGTACCCATCGACCAGATAGTAAATTAACACCAGGATTCTCAATAATATCCAATCTTTTCGCAAAAGTAGAATCCGCTCCAGGTTTAGAGTTTATTTATAATGCAGAGTTGGCAGATATAGAAGTGGAGAACAATACGGTGAAAGCTGTGACTTACCGGACTGTCAAGGAGTGTACTGATGGTACTGATAGTACTGATAATACTGATAGTTCACCTTCAGAAGTGAAATTATCCACAGATTTCCTCGTAGTAGCCACGGGCGGGTTCTCTGGCTCGCCACAAATGCTCCAGATGTTCCGGCCGGACCTCGCAGACTTCCCGACGACGAACGGCCCAGCAACTTCCGGAGATGGACAGAAAATCCTGGAAAAGGTCGGAGCTGCCGTGGTTCACATGGATAAAATTCAAGTTCACCCAACTGGATTTGTAGACCCGAAAGATCCGAGTGCTAAGTATAAAATTCTGGCAGCGGAAGCCCTGCGTGGCGTAGGAGGTGTATTGATTAACCCTGTAACTGGGAGGAGATTTGTTAACGAGCTGACAACGCGAGATAACGTTACAAACGCCATATTAGCACTTCCTGGGCTGGCTAATCGACGCGTAAATATTGTATTAAATGAAGTGGACGCGGCAGAAATTGCCAGTCATATGAAATTCTACGAATTCAAGCAACTTATGCGGAGAAGTACTATTAAAGAAGCATTCAAAGGTCCTCAAAGTGCTACGCTGCTCAAGGAGCTTACAGAGTACAATAAGTATATATCAGGTGAAGCGGAAGACCCGTTAGGCCGGCCCGTTTTCGGTTCCGCTTTCAATTTAGACCGAGAAGAGGAGACAACTGTCTATATAGGTGAGGTAACACCAGTGGTACATTTCACTATGGGCGGCGTGTTAATTGACGAACGTGCGAGGGTATTGAAAGCCGAAGGGGAAGATTATTTCCGGGGTATCTACGCTGCCGGGGAGGTCACTGGCGGTGTTCACGGAGCGAATAGGCTTGGAGGAAGTTCGTTGCTTGAGTGTGTTGTGTTTGGCCGCATTGCAGCGCAGGAAATCGTGCGGGAATCTGATGCATTAAGCCGTATATCAGCTTTATAGGTGTCCTTTCAGGGGAATAGAGTAGTAGTAATGGAAACGGAACCACTGACGGACGGGAGGTCATCGGATATTCCGATAGAGATATGGTAGAAAGTATGACGTAATCAACATAACCAAATATACCGATTAGGTAATCAACAAAAATCTCCCCTTTCGAAAAAAGCGGTATTTTGTGACTGCTATATATTGTAAATTCTAAAAGCTGCGTAAACACCAGTCCGGGCCGGCAACCACGCACTCGCCCAAGCCCTTTCTCGTTATCGGTACTGAAACATTGTATCGGAGTATTGTATGAAGGTATTCAACATATTGCAATGGTGATAGCATTGAACCCCGGAAAGAGGTGCTGAATTACGGAACCGTCATTCGAACCAACAGAATCAACCACATCGCATCAACAATGTCTTCCAACGTCTCTAAGTATGTTTTGTCGGCGATACACTAGTTATTATGGGGAACAATGCAGATGGAGGTAGGGGTAGAAGTGGAAATGGAGATGGAATAGAGAGGTTATATGAATAAGGCCTATAACGGATGACAGACATCAGAGGGGACACTATAGGGAACGTGCGGAACGTTAGAACTTATCATTGGGTATTGTGAGAACTGAAAGCTCCGAATCTCCGACTGTGCTGCCGTTAAACTTTCATGTCATACTTTCCCCTGAGCATCCATTGATGCTGCTGAAGTGTCATTAGATATTTCGGTTGTCTGCCTGATCCGAATCTCGTTCATATCCGCCAGGGGAACACCTGCTACGTTACAACTCCTCCCAGTCTGCCAAACCTCTGCTCTCCACTGTATTACCTATCCTCTCCACGCTTTATCACATACTAACCATATCAGCGATTTCCTCTGGGCTCTTACCTCCAACAACTCTTCCAAGGTTGTGAAGCGGAGATCTGCTGGTGGTGTTTCCTTCTCCACTGACTGCCTCAATGCCAGTGGAAAGAACACCCGTTCTGTCTCCAGCTTGGTCAACGACACTGCTATTGGTGTCTCCCTGGACAAGAAGGGCAACTACATCATTGCCAAGAAGGTTGGATCTTTCTCCAAGCCCAAGTCTGCTGTGAAGATCACCAAGCTCCAGAAGGCTGCCGGCTCCAGAGCTGTCATTGCTGCTGTTGTGGCTGCTTCCAAGGGTTACAACGACAAGTTGACTTACCCCCTGGTTGTCAAGGCTTCTGCTTTGGCCAGATCCAAGACCACCAAGAAGGTTTACCCCAACAAGCGTTAAATGTTATGAAAGTAATCAAACAAAGTGTCTTCTGTCATTAATGTATATTTACTCCTTGCGTATTTGTAGGATATCGTTGAAGATGATGGATAACGGATCATAGTCGATAACACGATCACGTAATCAGTAAATAGTAATGCGTAGTACTACACTAGTAAGCAGTCTGAGAACCGTCTTTTGCATCATAAGATCACCCGAACCAACTCCGAGAATGTTGCATACCGATTTTGCTTGATTTTATCGTTGAAATGAACGAATTGCGCCTCGTACCAGGGGATTTGAGGAATGTTCTTTCCTATTTCAGATGACGTGATCAGCATCCCGAGACTTGCTCTTCAATGATTCACCATAGTAATCAACTATTTAATCACAATACACACAAGATACCACTAAAATCATAAACTAGCACGAGTCATTGAATCCGATAAATGCGACTTGGCTGTACTGATAACCTGCTAGTCGGCCGCTTCGCCTCTCCTTCGTTGCCTCGGCTGCCTCCACACCCATCACACATCTCCCTCCACATTTAGACCCCTTGATTCACTTCCATCACCCTGTAACCTGCTTATCACCCCACTCCGCCTTTTTTTTTCCTACTAAATATCGTTGCCTTGGAAATAACAGAACCTTCAAGTATCACCTCCCGTCTTTTTCCGCATCTCCTGTTCAACAGTCCCGTCAGTCATACAAAACACGCGACCCGTTTCTCGGCTAATCTGCAGCTCCATGCATCTCTATGCATACCGACGCGTCTTCTGCAGACCCACCGATTATACGCGTCGCAACTTTAACTCAACGCGTTCATATACGAGAAATTTTCAGCTGAAAAACGGGCATCGCCTTCCTCTTTACGTTGAATAACGACCCCAGCCGTATTGAAATCAACCCGAACTCACTCCTGCATGTTCCTACCGTATACAGCAACGCGTACCGCACACTCAGTTACCACTACACGTCTCCCATTGCCAGATCGCACCCTTACGCGGAGTAAGGAGTATGGGATGCCCATAGAACACATCAGCAAGTTCATCACACTCTATACACCGCAAATTAGCAAGAACGCCTTATAATTGGGCCCAGAAAATACCGAAAATCCAGCATTTCCTCAGGAAAACCGCTCAGATCACCCGCTTTCCCCCGTATATTCCCCCGTATATTCCCCTGAATATCCCCCCATTCCTTCTCTCCGACCCACGCGTCTCATCTTCGGATCCCATAGCTTTCCCGCTTTCGTACACGCGCACTTAGCCGAACGCGGATGTTCTGCGCGAGTGTTTCCTATCTGTTTGTTGCCTGCTTTTGCCTGAGTGAAAACAGTTTGATTTGTGAGTCTTTGGCGTTGGTGTTTTGCTCTCACGGTTGTTGGTTCTTCTTCGGCGTTTCTTCACAGTTTCCTGGCAGTTCTGAAAGATCTCCGTGGAGTTATCAGCAGTTCGGCATTCGGAGTTTGTAGTTTGTGGTTCGGAGTTCGGAGTTCGGAATTCAGAATCTGCGTGATTTGTGATCTACAGAACGACCGGAGATTGCACAAAGTACTGGCTGAGAAGTACAGATACCGAGGTTTGAAGCGTTTGCATTAGAAATCACGCGCAACGGATCAGATCAGAGGATAGCAGAGTACTGAAATACTTCGGAATCTGCGCCACAGCAAAGCCACAGCAAAGCCACAGGAAAGCCACAGGAAGAGCTAAGCCAAACTGGGGTTTTAATCGATTTTCAGTTTACAGCTGCGCTTTGCTAAGCCACATTTACGCCACAACTACGCCACAACTGCACCACAACATCAGTTACTGCTATAACTACACTACACGCCTTATACGCCACACTCATGTCAATCAACGCCACACTCTCCTTACCTGCTTCTCCATACGCGGCAAATTTAGCCACTTCAGCCACTTCAGCCACAGCCACAATGGATTTCTCAACCCCGAGCCTCTCAGGCAACTCCGACTCGGAAACACCAAACACTTCCGCCCACACAGACTACAGCTGGATGTACACACAGAATTCCTCAGCCACCGAATACTTCCTGGACGATCCACAGAATTCACCTTTCCAGCAATCGAAAATTCACTCTTACCTTCAATTCGACTCCTCACAAACACCTCCAACTCCGTCAAATCACGCGCCAACTCGTACGAGATCCCTTTCGGAAACTCTGCCTACGTGCCGCCCGCGTCAGCCACTCACGGAAATTTCACCAGGAATGGAAAACACCCCTCGGCTCAGCCCTGAGACAAAATTAGCGAAATCCGAAGTTTGGACACCGGCAATCGACAGATGCCTGCTAGAAGCTTTACGGAAATACCCTAAATTTGGATTCCCAGGGAAAGATGCCACGGGAAAACCAGCAAGCCGTAATGAACTCATATCTAAATACATTTTAGACAGAACGGGTCAATTCCGAACTCGTCAGCAGATTTCTAACCGTTTGCAGGTGTTTAAACGCCACAATGCTCATGATAGAGAGCTTATGAGCCTTATAGTACACGGCGCGGGATCTCCGGGGGCTGAAGCGGTGGTTCGGTCTACTTTGGCTCGGCTGAGTGAGTATGATGAGTTAGCTGTAGGAAATAGTGGCGCAGCAGAGTTTCCCGTAGATCAAAATCGCATAAATCGTGGGAATGACCATTTTGGGAGAATCAGTGGCGCAGGAACAGGCGTAGCTGAGCCACAGTTTACTGGATTTGAACAAAATGAGTTCCATGAACCTCATAGAGTATCAGATTCTGCTACAGCCACAAACTCGGCATTCCCTTCCGAAATTCCCTCCGAAATTCCTTCCGAGATTCCCTTAGCGATTCCCTCGGGCATTCCCTCAACTTCCGCTCCGACAAACTCCGCTTTCGAAATCCTACCCATCAAAGCGCTCATCGCATACTCCGACTCCCGCACAAAACAGTGCCACACTGAGTACACCGACTCCACACTACAAGCCGGTAACCTTGAACTGCTGCCCCTCACAGCCCTGGAAAGGAAACTCCCCGCAGAATGCATCCGGCAGTGCCGCGCCACATCTCCTACCACTATTTTCCATTTAGACGCCTCAATTGGCTTCCATTCCGAGACTTTGGAGACCATTGGCGGCATTTTCACTTCCGAAACCGAACTTTTAGTATCACATCAACGTGGACCAGGGAAATGGCTCCTATCAACTCGGATATACCGAGGCAATAGGGAAATCTCAGCCACAGCTGGTCCACTGAAACCCCCTATACCTGTAGACACCTCCAGCCATAGTATGCTTGTAGTTCCATGTGCTCGCGATTTCTGGGGCTCCTATCTCCACTGGCTTCACCAGCGGGACGGGAGTTGTCCACATACTGCAGGATTCATTGCTGAAGACAGAGATGAGCTCTTGGCCAAGATCTCTGTGCTTCAAGTTGTATCCTACGAACCGGACAACAGAGAAACCCCCGAAAGAACGGAAGTAGATACCCGAGCCACAGAATCAGTACATACCGCACTTCTGTGGACGTTCCGAGACGGTTCGTCGCCGGGAGGCAGCGGGCGGCTCACCCGAGTAGCGAGGGTCGTAGATGAGGAGCCGCTTTTAGCTGAATTCGGTACAGCTAGCCGCGATATCCCAGGGTTTGAGAGACTTTCCCGGCTTTTAGACGACGAATCCATTCTTTTAGGCCCCACAACTCGTCCACAAGCGGATTCCCCGCATTCTGTTTCTACTATTAGCGACCACACGCTAGATTCTTCTCATGGGGAACCTGAAAGCTTTTCTACTCCGTTTATCCGTCAAAGCCGGTCAATGGCGAGTATCCCAGCAGAATACGCTGCTCAGAGGCGGCAACCGGTGATGCGGCTGACTATTCCTGCTGCAGGGGACTCCGGAGAGGCTCCTTTGCGGTCTGCGCCACCTTCTACAGCCGAGTTCGGCTCGTTGAACCGACGGAGCAGCTTTTTCGATATCCCGTTGAAGAAATGGCCCGAACCGAGCCACAATGCCGCTGCCGGGTTAGGCGATATTAGCAGTGCAAGGTTCAACCGATCGGGTCCTTTGAGTGCAGATGAAGCAGCAGAAAAAGCGTTGTGTGAAGGGGAAAGCCGAATTTGGCCTCAGGCAGCTCGAAACCGAACGCCATTCCCCGTGGGGACGCCGGTGCGCCACGCTTCATTCTCGGAAGCATTTGCCGAAACAGGAGTTCGAGCCACTTCGACTCCTGTGGCGAATGGGAGGTTCAGGAAACCCGGGAGGTTTAACGGAGGCAGCGGCGGGATGGTTGGTGCGAGCCAGCACAGCAGTAGTAGTAGTTTTGGTGCTGGTTCCTCTCGGGACGGAGAAAAACGGAGCCCAGAGTGTACTGTGGGTGCTGTGCCGAAGCCTACTGGTGGAGAGATTCTTACATTGAAGCGGGGGATTCAATTTGAATTCTATGAAGCTGGGAAGGATCAACGGAAGCGGGCGAATACTGTATCGGGTCGAGATGGTTCGGAATCGAGTAGTCGTGATGATTCAGGTAGCTGAATGTGAGGAGTAGTTAGGATAGCATATAGACAGGTAGAAGGAAGTAATGGAAATGTATATCAATGAGGATGTAGGAAGGAAGGAAGGAAGGAAGGAAGGAAGGAAGGAAGGAAGGAAGGAAGGAAGGAAGGAAGGAAGGAAGGAAGGAAGGAAGGAAGGAAGGAAGGAAGGAAGGAAGGAAGGAAGGAAGGAA